>JAPCYS010000768.1:0-94323 GCA_028641055.1 Alopecurus myosuroides
TTTCCAGACAGCTACTCGGAGGCTCTTCTCGGCATCTTGAGGTTCAAGGGCTGAGATGCAAAGATTGGTTTAAGCTGGATGAGCCTAGTGAACAAGTTCGCAAGACTCAACCAGCTTCGGGGACTGCTGTCGGGGGGTTACCCCCGAGTAGGGTAAAGACAAGTGGTAAAGGCAGCTTACAGAAGAGAGGTTTGGTCGAGTAGCCGACTACCTGGTACTCGCTACCCGGTCGACTGCTACTCGGTCTCACCTCAAGATGACCAGAAGGAGAAATCAAGCGAGTTCTATCCTTTCGAGTAGAAGGTTGACCCGAGTACAATTGGCGGGAACAATTGGCGGGAACCTACTCGGCCAGAAAGTCAAAGGAGCCGTTCTGACACAGGATCCCGCGTATCCTGGGTCCGTACTTGGCAGCATGCGAACTACTGTTCATTTGGGGACGACGTGCCTGACAGTGACAGCATGGGAGCATGCTGTGGCAGGATATGGGGGGTCTACTCTGTGCCTAGGTACAGTGATAGCCGTCTGTACCCTAGTTTTGCCCAACGACTTTCCGGATGAAGCCAAGATTAGGAACCAAAGCTGTCAGCAGGAACCCGGAAGAAGGACGGTGTGCACACTATGTCGACACTTCGTATTTGGACGTATCCGGCTGGGCATCGTGTATATAAGGTGCCCAGCCGCCTCCTGCGCGAGGCACGCCTTCATTAGAGACAACGCTCTCATCCTAGAAACCCTGAGTTCTTGACCTAGCTCTACCCGGAGAGGAGCGAGAGGCTACTCGGTAGAGATATCATTTGTACTGTGGCTACTCGGAGAAGCATCATAATACACATAGAGAGGCAGGAGTAGGGGTTTTACCTCCTCACGAGGGCCCTGAACCTGGGTAGATCGTGTTGTTTGCAGTGTGTTGTTCTTACCTCACGCGTCTACTCGTCGCGTGATCCCTCCCCGAATACCTCCAGCGTCCATCGTCCCCACAACTTTAGCCATCCTATGGCATCTGCCGTGACACCACCACGACAGAACCCGAGGCCAGGGTGGAACTTTTGTAGTCGGCATTTAGGGCGGCGTGGTCTTCCAGTGCTATGAGGGTCCCCTTTTCTTCGTGGGGCTCGATTAGCCGCGCACGCACAACACGTGGTGCTTTGGGCTTGATGCGAAGAAGAGTTGAGTTGTGTTGAGTGCCCCGCTTGGTGGGAAAGGCCTTCCCATCTGGCGGGTTATTCTTACGTGTACGGCCAAATTGGTGCACCCCTGCAGGGATAAATCTTCTCGAGAAGCCGTGTTTTCCGCGGTTATGGTTAACTTGGTGAAAGTACTGGCTAACAAGTACTCAGGACAACTTACACCTAACTAATGATAATTTGACTAGTAATAGCCTTATTGACACAACAACTTGATCCATCATTAATCCGACTGGGTGAGTTATCCTCGGATTGCTTATTTGGATAAGGGGCGAGATCCAGGATGGGTTTGTTTGGAGTTAGCTGTTAGTTGGTTACGATACGCTATCTTATCCCCTTTCTGTTAGCCGGAAGTTGTATCTTGTTCTGTAGTTGGTTAGTGCAGCCAGTTGCAGCATCTTTTATACCCCCTTTCTTCCGTTGAACCCAAGGCATCTGTGCTTGGTGTTGACGGGCTACACTTTGGTGAACTGTGAGTCTTGCTTGCCAGTACGTTTATGTACTGACCCCTTTGGGGTTGTGGTTTCCGCAGACTACGCTTACGAGGATCCCCGTGACGGCTACTACGTGGAGTTCGACGAGACTGCTGACGAGTAGGTAGCGGACCCGGGCAGGATCCAAGGCTACGTGGATGGGCTTCGTTTTCCTTTCATTCCCGGCTTCTTAAGCCTATTTGGATTTGTCTGTACTCAGACCCTTTGAATGCTTCCGCTGAGATGTAATGATGTTGTGTTGGGACATGTGTCCTCTGGATGATTGTATTTGCTATCTCTGCCCTAGTGAGGGCCAGTTGCAACTTATTTCAATCTTTTGTGTCTTAGAGATATGTTATGTTATCATCTTGTTCAAAGTCGTTGACGTACCATGTGTGTATGGTATGAAGTACGTCAATGGTAGTCTCCTGATTTCTACGGGATAGTTTACATCGACGGTGAACAGTAAAGATTGGTTGTCACACATAAGTGATGGCCTACTCGTAAGAGATGCGGGTGCCGGTAAGCCCCGTAATCCAATCAAAATAATGTTCAGTTCGTACGGTGAGTATCCTCTAGAAGTCCGGGTGCGACAAATGGTATCAGAGCCTGTCTGCCTGTAGGATCCCTTTTACTGGTCGCAGTTGAGTCTAGAAACTATTTTTGTAGCTATATAGGAAAAATGAAACGTGAGAGTAGGAATTCTGCCATTTTTCTTCTTTCCCCACCCACCCACCCTTTTCTGGTAAGGAAGTGCAACGTTGTTTTCAGTTCTCACCTAAACTTTCAAGTTAGGTTTTCACGTATCCTGGTTTCTCTGGGGTAGTTATATCTACTAGACCATAGGAATAGAGGTGGTTGTGACATGATTTATCATGTTGCCTACTCATGATTGAGAACGGAGGCGTGTAAGCCCCGGAAGCAGATCCTCTATTCCTTAAGCAGTAGATATTGATCCTTTAGAAGCCCGGATGGGTTTTCCGTAGTACCTCAGGAGTTTTGGTCTCGTGTTTCCCATTGTTGCTTCGATATCCTGTTCTTCTCAACATCCTTATCGTCCGTTGAAACCTTGTTGTTGTTTTCCACTTCAGTTCTCTACCGGCGTCTAATCAAAACTTCCCCGATCATCTGCAGATGGATCTCCGGTTCTTCCCGCAGGTGGTTCGGATGACTCGTTGCGAGAGCACTGCCGGTTATCCGGAGATGCTGAGAGACATGGTCACTTATCTGGGGTTCCGTTGGGCACCAGAGTACCAGGTCTATGAGCAGCAGCGAGAGTTTGACCAGACCTACTACCAGGCTATCGTCTACATTCTGTCAGATGATGGCATGAGCGTTGTCCACCGCTACGAGGCAGTAGGTTCCACAGTGGATATGGCCGTGCAGCAGGCAGCTTATGTGAGTCTCACCGTCCTTCGTGCTGACTACTGGGGATTTGACGATTCTATCTATCGCCACATCCCCCGTGGTTACATCACTTCGGAGGGAGCTCACTTCACTCTCTACGACAACTTGGATGTCTACGAGCATGATAACACCATGCTGCACACCACTGCTCGGTTTGTGAGGCACAGTGACGCAGTGGCCACCACACTTGCTCAGGAGTTGGCTTCAGTCAGAGAGCAGCTCTACCTTGCTTTGACTCGTCTGGCGACGTACACCACAGACTTTGTTGGATATAAGCGCTTTGCACGTTTCGATCAGCCAGTTGGTCGTCGTCTGCCAGATGCTGGAGGTTACGAGCCGATCAGAGGTCCACTCCTCAACCTCGGTGCTGGTTACACTGGGATTCCACGCTTTGGAGCACAGGGAGCTGACGCTATGTACTTCACCACACCTAGAGTCGCTCTCAGGCCACGTCAGATCTATGTGGATCGTCGTTCTACCTACTTTCGTGGGCCTCCTCCTCACCGTACCCCTCGTCGTACTACTCACCGCCGTCCTGCGTGATGAGCATGAGAGTACCGATGTATCCATTCATAGCTATGTTTAGTTATCCTTTCGATTTCGAACCATTTATGGTGTGTTGGATATTCTGATGTACTTGAACATGTTATGATGTACCTGTTGGTTACCTATTCATGCGTCGGAATAATCTCTCTTTCGGTTACAAGTCTATCCTTTTCAGTTGTTGTGCTAAAATGCATGTCTATTCAGGATGCCGCCAACAAGGAACAACTCGCCTGAGCCACCGCCAATCACGGAGCTGTTGGCTCAGATGACTCAGGTCGTGACGCAGATGGCCCAGTTCCAGACTAACCAGCACAACAACCAGAATGCTCCACGAGTCAGCATCAAGGAGTTTCTGAGTCTGGGCCCGAGAGCTTTCGTGGCAACACGCGAGCCTCTGGATGCTGATGACTGGATCCGGGAGATGGCCAGGGCTCTGGACATTGCTCACGTTGCTGAGGAAGACAAGGTGAAATATGCCACCTATCTGCTGAAGGGTCAGGCAGCTACCTGGTGGGAGAACTACCAGACCATGAGAGCTGGATACCCAATCACCTGGGGTTGTTTCAAGGATGCCTTCCTGAAGCACCACATTCCAGATGGTCTCATGGAAAGGATGCATGAAGAGTTTTGCTCTCTTAAGCAAGGCAAGCTGGACGTCATTGGCTATCAGAATGAGTTTAATCGCCTCGCTCGTTACGCTGGTGATGAGGTGTCCACTGAGGCTAAGAAGATGGCAAGGTTCCGCCGAGGTTTTAACCCGGAACTCAAGTACGCTCTCACCAACATCAAGTGCAAAGACTTCGAGGAGCTCGTTAACACCGCGCTCAATGAAGAAAATGGGCGCAAGGCGTTCGAGGAGTCTCGGAAGCACTCGCGTGAGGGTGGTTCCTCCTCCAACATGACCACCCCTCCGCAGAAGCGCCGTATCTGGGTGCCAAATGCTGCTGTCACTCGGGCTCCATATGCCCAAGCTTCTCCAGGCTTCGCTCCCCGCCCACCCAACCCAGCTCAGATGCAGGCTCAGAGGTTTCCAATGGGGCAGCCAAGGCCAGATGCACCTCGTGTCGTCACTTGCTACAAGTGCAAGCAGACGGGGCACTACGCTGGCAAGTGCACTCAGAGGCAGCTACCTCCACCACCTCCTCGCCCCAACACCAACCAGGCAATGGTGCGTGCTCCCCCGGCTAAAGCCTTCAACTCCAACAACAGGCCTATCGGGAGGACCGCTAAAGTGTTGTTTGATACCGGAGCATCGCATTCTTTCGTGTCAAAGATCTTTGCGACAGCAGTTAAACTACCTTTTGTTGGTTTGGGTTCCCCGTTAGTAGTAAACTCCCCTGGAGCAACTATGCAAACTTCCGAGATCAGTCATGAGAATCAGATTCTAATTGGAGGTCACATATTCCTTGCTTCCCTCATTCTGCTTGGCAATTATGACATTGATGTCATTCTGGGCATGGATTGGTTGAAGGCCAATAAAGCTACGATTGATTGTGCTCAGAAGTCAATAACTCTGTTCCACCCTTCTGGCCAGATAGTCTATTCTCCAAATGAATCAAGTTCTGTTCAGCTGTACACCCTCGATGCTAAACCTCTACCTCTGCTTGAAAATGTTCCGGTGGTTTGTGAATTCCCTGACGTCTTTCCAGAAGAATTGCCAGGGATGCCTCCGGACAGAGTAGTTGAGTTCGTGATCGAGCTTTAACCAGGTACTGCTCCAATCTCTAAGCATCCATACAAGATAGCTCCTCCTGAACTGAAATTGTTGAAGGAGCAAATCGATATGTACATGGAGAAAGGTTACATTCAACCTAGTTCTTCCGCTTGGGGTTGCCCAACTCTGTTCGTTGCAAAGAAGGATCAAACAAGAGACTCGTGGTTGACTATCGTCCTCTCACGAGAAAACCATCAAAACAAGTATCCAATTCCTCGTATCGATGATCTTTTTGATCAACTTGCTGGAGCCTCAATATTCTCAAAGTTGGACTTGAGGATGGGGTACCATCAAATAAAGATCAGAAAGGAAGATATTCCAAAAATAGCTTTCACCACCCGTTACGGTCTATATGAATACACCGTCATGTCCTTTGGTCTCACCAATGCACCGGCGACATTCTCTCGACTCATGAATTCTGTCTTCCATGAATACCTCGACAAGTTCGTTGTGGTATATCTTGATGACATTCTGGTCTACTCAAAATCTGAGGAAGAGCATGGAGAACACCTTCGTCTCACTCTCATGAAGCTTCGCGAGCATCGTCTATATGCCAAGTTTTCCAAATGTGAGTTCTGGATTCCAGAAGTTGCTTACCTTGGTCATGTCATCTCCGCCAAGGGCATAGCCATTGATCCAGAAAAGGTTAAAGCAATTGTTGATTGGAAACCTCCTAAGACGGTGAAGCAAGTCAGAAGTTTTCTTGGCTTGGCTAGCTATTGTCGTCGTTTCGTCCAAAACTTTTCCAAGATTGCCAAACCTCTCACTGATCTCACAAAGAAGGACAAGAAGTTCGTTTGGTCTCCACAGTGTGATGAGAGTTTCAATCTCCTGAAGACTAAACTCACTTCTACACCAGTTCTGGTTGGCCCAGATACTACCAAACCTTTCCAGATATTCTGCGATGCATCTCTCCAAGGTCTAGGTGCAGTTCTTATGCAAGAACGTCAAGTTGTGGCTTATGCTTCACGTCAGTTGAATGCCCATGAGCAAAATTATCCCACACATGACCTAGAACTTGCAGCAGTTGTGTTTGCCCTCAAGAAATGGAGGCAATACTTGTTGGGTAACCGCACTGAAATCTTTTCCGATCATAAAAGTCTGAAATACATCTTCACTCAACCAGATCTAAACCTCTGGCAAAGGAGATGGATTGAAAAGATTAAAGACTTCGATCTCACCATATCTTACACTCCAGGCAAGGCTAACGTTATGGCCGATGCTCTCAGTCGCAAGTCCTATTGCAATAATCTCATGATCATGGAAAGCCAACCTCCACTTCATGAAGAATTCCAGAAGCTTAACCTTGGTCTTGTTCCTCAAGGCTATCTTGCTAGCTTGACAACCAGTCCAACTCTCGAGGACAAGATTCATTTTGAACAACTTCGTGATACTGAAATCAAGAAGATGGTAGAACACATCAAAGAACGCAAGGAGAAATTTAAGTCCTTCTCAATCGATGACAAGGGAACTGTGTTCTTCGAAGGACGCATTGCAGTTCCTCAAGTTCAAAGTCTCAAAGATGTCATTCTCAAGGAGGCTCATGAAACTCCTCTCTCCATCCACCCTGGAAGTACAAAGATGTACCAGGATCTTAAGACACTGTATTGGTGGCCTGGCATGAAACGTGAAATTGCTCAATACGTTTCTGAATGCGACGTTTGTCAACGTGTTAAGGCAGTCCATCAGAAAACAGCCGGTCTTCTCCAACCTCTAAAAATCCCTGAGTGGAAGTGGGACATGATTGAAATGGACTTCGTCACTAGTTTTCCAAAGTCCAAGAAGGGCAACGATGCAATCTTCGTTTTTATTGATCGTCTCACTAAAGTAGCTCACTTCTTTCCTGTCAAAGAAACAATCTCAGCTAGCCAGTTAGCAGAACTCTACACAGCAAAGATCGTTCCTCTTCATGGTGTTCCATTGGAAATAAGCTCAGACCGTGGAAGCATATTCACTTCTCATTTCTGGAAAAGCTTTCAAGAAGCATTGGGCACCAAACTTCTGTTCAGCACAGCTTATCACCCTCAGTCTCAGGGGCAAGTCGAAAGAGTCAATCAGATTCTCGAGGATATGCTCAGAGCATGTGGTATCTCTTTTGGCATGAAATGGGAGGATTGCCTTCCATATGCTGAATTCTCCTACAACAACAGCTACCAGGCAAGCCTAGGCATGGCACCATTTGAAGAACTCTATGGCCGCAGATGCAGGAGTCCAATCAATTGGTCTGGAGCTGGTGATCGTTCACTCTTAGGCCCTGACATTGTTAAGGAAGCCGAGGAGAAAGTTAGTATCATTCGTGACAATCTCAAGATTGCTCAGTCTCGTCAGAAAAGCTACTATGACAGCAAGCACAGGGATATGATCTATGCACCTGGTGACAAGGCATATCTCCGTGTAACTCCCCTCAGAGGCACTCATCGTTTCGGTGTGAAAGGAAAGCTTGCACCAAGATACATTGGTCCTTTCAACATTCTCTCAAGGCGGGCAGAAAATGCCTATCGTCTTGAACTTCCAGAAAAACTATCCAAGATGCACGATGTGTTCCACGTGTCACAGCTCAAGAGGTGTTTCAAAGATCCAGGTCGTGCAGTTGATCATGATTCCATTGAACTGCAAGATGATCTATCTTATGAGGAGCACCCTGTTCGTATTCTCGATGAAACCGAGCGTAAGACTCGCAACAAGAGCACCAAGTTCTTGAAAGTGCAATGGTCGCATCATTCCGATAAAGAGGCAACGTGGGAGACCGAAGAGGATCTTCGCAAGAAGTATCCGGACCTTTTCCTTTCTCAGTAGGAATCTCGGGGCGCGATTCCTTCAAGGGGGGCGTTTTGTAACATCCCAAGTATGAAAAACTACCCCTAGCATGTTTGTTTCATGTTTATTAAAGTATTGCATCATGTCATCATGTTGTTTCCATTTGTTTTCATTTGGGTTGCATCTGTTTTTCCCTGTTTTCACAATTCAAATTTAAACTTTATTCAAATGATTATTTCATACTTGCTCTGTTACAATCTTTTTCAAATTATAATGTCAAATCAAACCCTTATTTTGTTTCCAGTTATTCCATAATGATCACTTATTAAAATGATGGTTTTAATCAATCAATTGATTCCAAATTGCATTCAAAAATTCAAATCAAAGCACCAAACAGAACCACTTTGAAATTATGAATGTTATCAAAACAAATCAACTCATTTTGTTTATAATTAAACATAGGGGTCACCCTATTTAAAAGTTTGTTTTATTGATGATCACTTAAATAAAAATCATCCAAATTTGAAACCACTTCCAAACAGCAAGTTAATTTCAAACTTTCTGAAAACAAAACTTAACAGTGGTTTGCTTTTGACCTAATTAACTCCCCCTAATTTTTCCTAACTTAAAACCCTTCCTTTTCTTCCAAATCCTAACTCTACAAAAAAAAACAGAAAAAGAAATTTTAAAAAAGAAACGAGCGCAGGGCAGTGGGCTGCGCCAGCCCACCATCTCCTTTTCCTTCTCCTCGCGCGCGCAGCCCAGCCCACTACTTAACCGCGTACCGGTTCGATCGCCGCCCCCGTCGTCTGTTTCATGTACGGCACCCCATCCGGCCGTGCCACGGCGGCATCACCGCGAGCAGACGGCGATCGCGCGCCCTCCAGCTCTATAAAGCCGCCCTAGGGCCACGCGCCGTGCCCTAGCTAACCCTAGGCCCCTCCCCTCGAGCTCCCGCCGCCAAATCCATCTCTCCCTCGCCGGAATTCCTCATTGTAACCACCCCACCGGCGGGCCACCGTCTGAATCCTCGATGGCAGCCACCACCTCGCAGCGCCACTCCCCCACCTAGCCCCTGGAATCGAACGGCCACGTCTTCCTCTTCTGTTTGGACACCGGAGCCCTCCCGGAGACGCTCGGTAGCCGCGCCGCCGTCCACGACCCCCTTCACTGTCGCCGTCGAGCTCGCGCCTCCGCAACGTTTACATCCGCGGTGAGCCACCGTGCCTCCTCCCTCTCTGTTGTTCGCAAGCACCACCGCATCCGTGCACACATCCAGCACACGTTGCACTGCATCACCGCGAGCAGCACGGCGCAGCAACCACGGCTCGCCGCCGGCATCGTTGTCTGACAGAGTTCAGTCGTGCGCGCGCGTTAAAAGTTCAGATACGCGCAGTGGAAATACAACCTCACTGCGCATCTGTATCTGACATCGAACTGAATCTCACCGTAGTGGTTGCAGTGCTAGCGAACGCGCCGCAGGTCGTGTGTTCGACTCCTGGCTCCGCGGAATAAAAGCCACACTTTTTCGCGCACCGGCTGACAGGCAGGGCCCACCGGTCTGTGGCCCTGGCTGCCACACCAGCACGCAGGCGCGCCACGCTGGCCCCAGGCCCACGGGCAGTGGCTAAGGGTAGACAGCAGTGCGGTGCAAATTAGTTTTCCTGCACGTTTCTTTATAAAAACAAGTCCCTTAATTTTACAGATTGGTCCTCTGTTTTAAATTGTTAATAACTTTTAAAACATAACTCCAAATAACAAAAGTAAAACATGTTTGTTGTTCTAAATTAAATTGTCTACCCATCTAAACCAATTGTGTACTGTTTTGAATTTTCCACATGCATCTCAAATTTGAATTCAAACAATTCAATTGCAATTTGCTAAATTTCATAACTATTTCATTCTTAATCCAAATAATGCTAATAAAATATGTTTTCCATGCTATTTCAAATAACCTATTCAAATATAAATTTTGTTGCATGGTTTGAATAATTTAAATTGCTTAAATAATTTAAACCTTGTTTAAATCATTTAAATTTGATAAAATCATAACTTGCTCAAATTAAATTATTTTTGAACATGCAAAATATGTTTTCAAACTAGAAAAACATAACCTTTCCAAATATGAGTTTGAATTTATGTTCTGAACAAATAAAAATTCAAACAAAATTCATGTTCGATTTAAATTCATTTAAAACTTGTTTAATTTTGTTTAAGTCATAATAAATTCGTACTAATCCTTTTTTTCAATATTTGAAACATGTAATCCACCCAAAATTTTATGATCTTTTAAAATATGAATTTTGTTATTTGTTTTGAACAATTTAAATGGCTGAAAACAACCAATACTTGTGTGTCACCTTTAAGGAACCAAAAAATTCCTTAACTTAATAAATAAAATTCTAAATTGGTAAACCTCATTTCCATTTGGTTCTAATGTTGTTATTTTGTTGTTTTCCTCATCCATGCATCATACTAAACCACTCTCACCTGTTGGTTAATTAGAAAACAACTGTTTCAACCAAAATCCATGAGCTTTTCCTATGCAACTCAAAATTGCATATGTGTCCATTTAAATTGTGTTAACAAGTCCACTAGTTTATTTTGATGCATTCCTTTAAATTGACATGCATCATCCCCTGATTGTGCACTATGCCATGATATTGATTGTTTATCTTTCTGTATTGTTTGTTTGCTTCTTCTCGGATAGACGACGACGTTGAGACCGACGATCTTTACGACACCCCTTCTGAGGATCTAGCCCAGTACCAGGCTACTGAGTTTGCAGGCAAGTTATCACTCACATGAACCATTGTGTTCCTTTCAACATTGGTTACCGATACTTTCCGTTGTCTATTTCTTCTAGCCATATGTATCGTTGTTTCTGTTACGAACCTATCACATGATACCCTGAACCCTGATATTGCCTCACCTCCACTCCTATAACCCCGTTGCTTGGGCCCGTGTCTTACTAGCATGCTTAGGGTTGTTTTTGCTCGAGTCTGTTACCCGTTACTTTCTGTTACTATATCTGTTTATATTCTGGGGCTCGATGTTAAACAACAACCTGTTAGTTTGAGGTAATAATAATTTTGCTGATAAGGCACCGGCAGGAGGCCCGGCGTGGTTTTGAGGCCTGCTAGTGTCGACCCTAATAGGAAAAGGGTCTTGTCTACTGATCCATGATGAGCGCACTATCCGCATGTGGAAGCGTGTATGGGCGCCCCCCTCAATTTGATTCGATTCGCATCTCGTCCAAATCACCACACTTAGTTCGGGCTTTCCATTTGATGCACGCATATGCAGGTACGAACCCGAGGCCAGGGTGGAACTTTTGTAGTCGGCATTTAGGGTGGCGTGGTCTTCCAGTGCTATGAGGGTCCCCTTTTCTTCGTGGGGCTCGATTAGCCGCGCACGCACATCACGTGGTGCTTTGGGCTTGATGCGAAGAAGAGTTGAGTTGTGTTGAGTGCCCCGCTTGGTGGAAAGGCCTTCCCATCTGGCGGGTTTATTCTTACGTGTACGGCCAAATTGGTGCACCCCTGCAGGGATAAATCTTATCGAGAAGCCGTGTTTTCCGCGGTTATGGTTAACTTGGTGAAAGTACTGGCTAACAAGTACTCAGGACAACTTACACCTAACTAATGATAATTTGACTAGTAATAGCCTTATTGACACAACAACTTGATCCATCATACTCCGACTGGTGAGTTATCCTCGGATTGCTTCTTTGGATAAGGGGCGAGATCCAGGATGGGTTTGTTTGGAGTTAGCTGTTAGTTGGTTACGATACGCTATCTTATCCCCTTTCTGTTAGCCGGAAGTTGTATCTTGTTCTGTAGTTGGTTAGTGCAGCCAGTTGCAGCATCTTTTATACCCCCTTTCTTCCGTTGAACCCAAGGCATCTGTGCTTGGTGTTGACGGGCTACACTTTGGTGAACTGTGAGTCTTGCTTGCCAGTATGTTTATGTACTGACCCCTTTGGGGCTGTGGTTTCCGCAGACTACGCTTACGAGGATCCCCGTGACGGCTACTACGTGGAGTTCGACGAGACTGCTGACGAGTAGGTAGCGGACCCGGGCAGGATCCAAGGCTACGTGGATGGGCTTCGTTTTCCTTTCATTCCCGGCTTCTTAAGCCTATTTGGATTTGTCTGTACTCAGACCCTTTGAATGCTTCCGCTGAGATGTAATGATGTTGTGTTGGGACATGTGTCCTCTGGATGATTGTATTTGCTATCTCTGCCCTGGTGAGGGCCAGTTGCAACTTATTTCAATCTTTTGTGTCTTAGAGATATGTTATGTTATCATCTTGTTCAAAGCCGTTGACGTACCATGTGTGTATGGTATGAAGTACGTCAATGGTAGTGTCCTGATTTCTACGGGATAGTTTACATCGACGGTGAACAGTAAAGATTGGTTGTCACACGTAAGTGATGGCCTACTCGTAAGAGATGCGGGTGCCGGTAAGCCCCGTAATCCAATCAAAATACTGTTCAGTTCGTACGGTGAGTATCCTCTAGAAGTCCGGGTGCGACACAAAACAAGATGATTGATCACTCATAAAAGGTATGGGACACATTATAGCAATCTTATTTTCAGTAGCATTATAATTTATAACATCAAGTAACATAGGACCATCATCTAGAGCATTATCATATAAGTTTTCTAAACAAACTTCCTCATTATCATGCATATCAATAGTTGGAATAAATAGAGTATTCTAATAAGATTTATCAAAGTAGCATGGATTATCATAAATAAAAATAGCAATATCATTCTCACAAGTTTCATTCATAGTAGTATCAAGGTCACAAGTATAGCAAGTATCAATTTCATCAAAAAGGGATATTTCAAAAGAATCAATAGGATCATCACAATTATGAGTTAAACAGTTACTCTCATTTGGAGGTAGACATGGGTAGCTCCATTCTTCCTCCTCTTGATCATCACTCTCCTCCTTTTTTTCATCCAATCAGCTTCCAGATTCAGTGATTTCTTCTTCCATAGGCTCCTGCGAGGCATCAGTTACTTCCTTTGGTGGAGAGCATCTATTAAGATATTCAAGTATGTAGTAATTTTCAAGTATAGCATAAATATCATATTTATAAGGTGCATCATCAATACTTTCAAACAAATAGGCAATTTCGAATGCACCCTTCCAAGCAATAAATTCTTCAATTTGTTCCACATCATAAAATTCATAATTTCCCTTAACATAAGAAGATATGGTAACATTATCATTATACTCACATTGAAAAGGGAGGTGTTTATACCTCCTACAGCAACGAGATTTATCAAAGCAATAAGTAACATTATAAGTAGAGCACAAGTTTTTAGCACAGTCATGCAATTTATTAATTTGCTTCCATAAGTGTATCCTTTTTGTGACAAGCGGTGTTCCTTATCATAATTTTGTTGTTCATCCGTGAACCCACCTTGCCTATAAGATCTAGTTTCAGAGACATGAAACATTGATAGCAAGCATGATAAAGCAAAAATAACAACTAGAATAAGAACTACTTTTGTGTTTTTGATAAAGATAAGCAAACAAGACAAAATAAAATAAAATAAAATAAGCAAAACAAAACCAAATTAAAGAGATTGGAAGTGAGAGACTCCCCTTGCAGAAATTCTCTTCCTCCCCGGCAACGGCGCCATAAAACTTGTTGATGGCGAGTAGTTGACGCCCTCGTTGGTAAACCCCAAGAGAAAGGTTGTGAAGAGTGTGGCAGCAAGTTTTCCCTCAGAAAAGAAACCAAGGTTGAATCGACTAGTAGGAAGACAAGCAATCTCTGAAGGTTGATGTAGCTGAGGTGGCAGGGTGCACTACCGATTCAGAAGCAACGTGGAACCTACACAACACAATAAAATCACTATGTCCCAACGAAGCAGTGAGGTTGTAAATCTCACCGGTTTTGCTGAACACAAAGAGGTTAAACGTATGGTGTGGAAAACAGTAGGAACAATATGAGAGCAGTATGAAAGCATTAGGTGTTTTATCAGTATGAGGAAAAAGGACCGGGGTCCACAGTTCACTAGTGGTGTCTCTCCGTGAAAGATAAATAACATGTGTGGTGAACAAATTACAGCTGGGCAATTGATAGAAATGAAGGTTGCACCGTAGTGCATATGCAAGACATAAAGATTACTATGTGATTCATGCGGGCATTACAGCAAAATACATAGACCGTTATCCAACTGCATCTATTACTAATAATCCACCCTCCGAATATCATCCGAACAAATGTTGGTTATTAAGTTGCAAGCAACAGATAATCGCAGTAAGAAAAGTGTGTATTGTAAACAATAAGATCTCATCCTTAGACAAAGCATTGTTGTTTTCTCCCTAATGGCAACAGCCAGATGAAAAGGAGGCATGAACCCACTATCGAGCATAAATACTCCCTCTTGGAGTTACTAGCATCTACTTGGCTAGAGCATCTAAACGGAGAGCATGCAAGATCATAAATAACATAAGCATGAAGATAACATGAAAGATTGATAATCAAAAGACATAACAGTGAACATTCATCATATACCAACAAACACAACATGTAGCATTACATAAACATGATCTTGATCATGATAGGAAGCTAACGAGATCTAAACATGGGGTACAAAGTGGAGAGAACAACCATCTAGCTACTGCTATGGACCCATAGTCCAGGGATGAACTACTCACGCATCACTTTGGAGGAGGGCATGGTGGTGTAGACCCCTCCAGTGATGATTTCCCCCTCCGGTGATGATTCCCCCCTCCGGCAGGGTGCCGAGGAGAGATCCAGAACCCTCTCGATCTCGGGATGACGGTGATGGCGGCCTCGGGTGTTTCTCGGGTAAAAGTGGGATATATTTAGGTTTTACGCCTCGGGGGGATTATATAGGCAAAAGGGCAGAGGCGGTGGAGGCCTGGGGGGCCACACTGACCCCTGGAGCGGCCAAGGGGGACAGCGCCACCCTATGGCGTGGGACCCCTGAGGCCCCCCTTCGGGTTTCTTCGGGACTCTGTGGAACCTCCGGGATTTCTAACACTTCCGGGCTTCGAATTTTCCAATTTCGAGAATATTTTCAGAACAACTTTTTTGAAACTAAAAACAGCAGAAAACAGGGAACTGGCTCTGTGACATCTTGTCAATAGGTTAGTCCGGAAAAGCGATAAAAATGACATAAATTGTATAGCAAACATGTGGGAAATAACATGAAAACAACATGGAACATAACAAATTAAGGATATGTTTATGACGTATCAGAAGTATGTTGACAATTTCAGGGCAGATGAGAACATGAGCATGAGGAACTTCATTAGGGTAGTTGTGAAGGCTAGAATGTGGAACCTAGCAGAAGCAAATTACAGAGGGGAAAAAGGACATCAATGAAAGTGATATGTGGTGATGAATTAGGTTAGTACAAGCTCTTATGGGACTATGATGCTGAGATTAGGAGGAGTAACCCTGGGAGCACATTCTATCTAGCATTCGATGAGATTTCTAGGTTTAAGTAGTGTTATGTTAGTTTGGATGCTTGCAAGAGGGGTTTTCTTCAGGGTTGCAGGCATGTGTTGTTTCTTGATGGCTGTCACATTAATACTAGGTACAGAGGACAACTCCTAACTACACTGGGAATGGACCCAAATGACTGCATATTTCCCATTGCATTTGTTGTTGTTGAGGTTGAAGACACCAAGAATTGGAAGTGGTTTGTAGAGCACTGAAACAATGCCTACATATTGAAAACACTTGTCATTGGTTAGTGATGTCAGACAAGCAAGAGGTTAGTTGTTTAACTATGAGACACTTGTCATTTGATCTACTATAAATGCTAGGGAATTAACTGTTTCATCTCACAAATTTTTGTACACATGGCTTGATCAATGTTGTACAGGAAAAGTTCATTGGTCCTGAGCACAGATTCTGTGTGAGACACCTATGGTAAAATTTTCAACGGACATTCAGAGGTGATGTGTTAAAAATTCAGCTTTGGAAGATTGCAAGGAGCAGTACTGTTACCAAGTATGAAGCCAACATGAAGGTTATGAAAGATATTAGTGCAGAGGCTCATGCATGGCTATTTGAATTACCACTTAACACTTGGGTCAGGGCTTTCCAAACTGAGCTACCCAAGTGTGATGTGCTACTATATAACAACTCTGAGGTGTTTAACAAGTAAGCCACCTGACACAATGACCCATCACTTGTAGATATGTGTACAATTAGCTAATGGTTTATGTTTATCTATTTGTAGATATGTGTTGGAGGCTAGAGAATTACCAGTGCTAGACATGATAGATAGAATTAAGGGCCAGCTTACGAGCAGACACTACACCAACACTTGACAAGGTCCTATTTGCCCCAAAATCAAGAAGAAGGTTGACAAGAATATAGAGTTGGCAGCAAACACTTTTGCAAATGTAGCTGGTGAAGGGATCTTTGCAACAGATGACAATGGCACTGATATCATAACAGACATTGGTCAGAAGTCATGTTCTTGCAAAATATGGTATATCAGTGGGATTCATTGCCCTCATGCTTGTGTCGTAGCTAGGACTGAAAGAATTGATCCTTACTCCATGGTGGATAAGTGCTATAGTATGGAAATGTTCAAGATAGCCTACGTAAATATAGTCTATCCTTGCAAGGATAAAACAGAGTGGGAGAAGGTCCATGGCCCTGATGTTAACCCACCTTTCTATTTAAAGAAAGTAGGAAGACCAACTAAGAACATAAGGAAATCTCCACATGAAATGGAACATAGAGGTGGAGGCAACAACATGTTTACACATGGAGTTATCATCCATTGTGGCTACTGTTGTGAGGAAGATCACAACAGGAAAGGGTGCAAATACCTAAAGGCTAGCTTGCCACCACCAAATTCAGCTGAAGCAACTGAAGCACAAGCTCAACCTAAAGCAACTCAAGCACAAGTTCAACCTGAAGCAACTATCACAACTCAGGTACTTGCATTGTTCACTTTCAGTACTTGCAGTGATCATGCTCAAAGTAGTATTGAATAAGGTACTTTAATTGTAGGTCAATACCACTCCACGACAGGGAGGGCAACCACTTGGCCAGCTTCTGGTGGATACACGTGTTCAGTAGGTTAAAATCTCTTATGCTTGTTATATTTGTTGACATCAATAGTTTCTTGCATACTCACTGCAATATATCTCACTGATGCCAACACCAAGAGTTAGGAGGCCAATGCCCTTACCTGAGTCAGCTTTCATCACTTCAGCAGCACAGAGGCTTGCAGCTGAAGCTTCCCCTAGCAGTTCCACTATCACGCAAGGTGAGCTAGCAAGAAAGTTAGAGCAGCCGAAGCAAGCAACAACACTAAAATATGAGGATAGGAAAACTGCAATTCTTGAGGCAAGATATGAAGCTCAGATAAAGAAAGCAGAGGAAGCTGAAGCAAGAAGGAAAGAGATGGGGGAGAGAAAGATTTTGGAAGCAATAGCAAGAAAAGCAGAAGCAGCAGAAAAAAGGGAATTGAAGAGAGCAGAGCAGGCTATAATGAAGCAAGCTCAAGCAGAAGCTAGGAGGTTCTGTGCTGAGGTCAAGAAGGATGCAGCTGCAAAGATCAGAGCAGAAGCAAATGCAATGAAAAATAAAGAGGCAGACAAGAAAAAGAAAGAACTAGAAGAGAATATAAATTAAGCAAAAGAAAATAGGCAAGCACTTGAAGAGCAGAAGAGGAAGGAGGCTGCGGAGAAGAAGAAGGAGCAGAAGAGGAAGGAGACAGTTGATGTTGAAGCATCACATGGTGTGTAGTCCAAAAAGTCCAAGAAAGTAAACATGTTTGATAAATTAAGATAGCATTTATGTTGCTTATCACCTTTTGGGCATGTAATTTACGTGGGAAGTACAATTGTAGGACTTTATGTTTCTTCTCACCTTTTGGACCTGACCAATTGACCTGGAAACTTGCTTGTACTCGCCTAGACATGTACCGCTTCTTAAAATCTAGGCTTTGCCTTTTGAATGACATGTATGGATGCCACTTTGTTGTTCTACTTGTTCATTGTTTTTTATATGCTTGTTCAATGTAGGAAGCTATGACTTGGGCTATGCAATTTATCAACAATATTTCCTTTCTTTTTAAGCTTGTTGATTGTTACAACCAATGACACTATGCAATTTATCTTGCATTACCACAACCAAAGATAAGAGTATACCACTTCCACTACGTAATTCTGTAACATTCTGACAAGCGAAGATAACATACCACTGCCGCTATGCAATTTAAATAATATCAAACAATTCTATAACATTCATACGAGCACATATAACTAATCACAACTCACATAAACACAACAAAGGTTTATATAGCTTGATCAACACATGATCATTACATCAAAATACAAGTCAGTTCATACACACACAATTTCTTGCACATACATTGACATAGTTCACTTGTAGACACACACAACAGATCACTTCTAGACAGAACTACACACACCTACACCTAGCAGTTCTTGCACTATAGTGCTACACACACTAGTTCTTCATGTCTTCTTCTTCTTCACTTCTTGACGATGAACACGATAGCCATTGCAACACAGAAGCCCAAAACACCAAGTGCAATCTTCAGTATGAGTTCCCTCCCCATGAGTACCAACTCATTCATTATCCTCAGAATGAACTCATCATTGCCAGAATGATGTGCTTCTGCTGGTGGAGCGCTGGTGCTGCGGATGGCACCTCCAAAGACTCTTCCCCACTCCTCTACAAACTTCATCTTCCCTATCTGAAGCTGCGGGTCCTCCCTATGATCTTCTGCCCATCCAACGGCTTGAATAGCATCATCACCCTGTAGCACGTTGGTCTCAACGAGGTACCCAACATACTCACACGCCCAGTGCCAAAAGTTGCAAGTCCTCTGACGAAATCAAAAAATGCGGCTCCAAAAATCTTACTAACCTAGATTAAATCAAGCAATGAAAAGTGGGAGAAGCTATGAACTTACCCCATAATCGATGCATCTGTAGAATCCCAGCTGGTGTGCTCAGGCGTGTTCCAAACCCATCACTTCACCTTGTGTCCATAGTCGGGGCAGCACACCAGCGGAATGGCGACAGTGGACGGAGCAGCACGGCAGCGAGAAGACATGTACAAGTTTTTGTATGACATTCCGACGAGCAGCATGGCAGGGCCTAGGAGGATCTTCGGCGCGAGCTTGATGGAGAGAAGAAAGGGGAAGATGAGAGATTAGAGATTTAGGAACTAGGGATTGAGAAGAAAGGGGAACGGGACGCGATTTTTGTACCCCGTGCATTTTTTCAGACAAACCCCTCCTGCGGGTGGGCCGGTCACCCGCCATGTCGTCCCACCTCTCCACGTCACCAAATACGTTGCCACAATGTCGGCAGTGATCGTACGTGACACAACAGCGTGTCTTCGATGACCGTAATTTCAACTTTCCTAAGTATTGTGACCTATATGATTTATACGGACAAGTTCAGTTACCTAGCATGTATTTTACTCCAAAACAAATTCTATGTTCCAACCCACCGTGTTGTTTTTTCCACCTCTGCGTCGATATGCCGTCGAAGGCCGCTACACCGCCTAGTTTCTTTTTTAAGAAAAGAAGGGAAGGACACTGGTGGTTAACTTGCTAGTTTGAAAGAAACTATTTAACCCACTTAGCCCTTTTAGGCCATCTCTAATGGGAAACAACAAACCCATATATAATGCAAGTCCACGTCATATATGGAGGATCAGAGAAAAAGAGTGGCACATGCATTGCTTTTTTGCGTTGTATGCAAAGTAAATATAGTATGGGATCTTCTGTATTCGTTTTTACCATTAAAATTGCGAGTTGTGTGAAGAGAAAGAGACGAGGACGCAAGTACAGGCCCGCATGCGATCTGCCGAGTATTAATTTGGATCCTGTTGGGCGTCCCCCGGGGATAAAAGATTTCCATCCCCCGGGTTCCTGTAGCGACACGTGTCCAATTTTTTGTCCAATCTCACTTGTTATCCTATGTAGCAAAAAAAATCCCCGCTTTTGCTCTGTGTAGCAAAAAAGATTCATCCCAAAAATTAAAAAGGAAAGGTCAAACCTCGCCGGAAACCTCGCCGGAGTTACTATAGCAAAAAATTCGTGCTAATGTAGCAACCTCGTCGGAGAACTCGCCGGGAGACTCTCGCCGGACAATCTCATAGCAAATAAATTGTACTATTGTAGCAAAATTATAGCAAAAAAATTATACTATTATAGCAAAAATCCGACCTCGCCGGAGATATCGCCGGAGTTCTCGTAGCAAAAAATTTGTCAAAAAATAGCAAAATAAAACCGGGTATGTAGCAAAATTTTCGCCGTCGAGAGCAAACGCCGCACCGGCGTGCTCATTTGCAGCAACACCCCCGTCCTCTCTGTCATCCATGGCGCCACAACCAGCGTCGCCTTCCATGGCGCAACAAACGCGTCGCCTCGGTCGAAGGAGCTTGAGTCTGTGAGGTAGGTTGTGGGGTGCAGGGCGGAGGCAACCGGCGTCCTGGGTGCTCGAGGTGGCGCAGCGCATATGCAACCAGTACGGGGAGCTGCATCCCGGCGGTGGAGAGGTAGCAGAGAGGAGCGGAGCGAGGGGGGAGAAGGAGGCAGATGCCCTCCCGGCGCCGGCGCCGGTGAGAAAGAAGGCGCGGCGGGGTTGAGACTGGGACGGCGGGGAGCACGGGTGGCGTCCCGTGTGACGAGCAGCACGGGCGGCGTCCCCTTGTGGCGAGCACGAGGCGACTGGGCTTCCGAGTGGAGCACTCGTTGCTACTCCAAGGAGCAGGGTGGCTCGCCATGGCAGTTAGCCGCGTGGGAGGATAAAGGAAAGGAAATGAGTGGTGGAGGAGGAGAGTCACGCGGGAGGGACACGCGGCACGCTGGCTATGCGGAGGACGGAACGGTTACTATCCTCCGGCTGATTAACAGTATTTTCCTATTAATTTTCCCTAGGGTCACGAGACAAGACCCGCTTCTTGTGTTACATACAGTTCTCTTCTCTACCATCGTTAATTATCTTTTCACATTGGAAACCATAAGACATGGCTGAATAGGAGCGTTACGGAAGGACTTAGAAATGGGTTTAGGAAATATGCTATAGTTACTCTAGGTCGTGTTAGGTAGCTGTTGGAATGCTCGTAGAACTTGTGTTCCCACATAAATGGAATAAAAAAATGGAAGATAAATATTTTTAAGACCCACTTGGTTTGGCGTTTTTATACCCACAAAATTCGCCGGTTCTAACTGCTCCAGGAACCGGCGCTTGGTTGGCCTTTTTCCAATAGCTCTGTAATTTTCATCGCTATTAAGACTAGGCATGATGGTGGTATCATAGGTAGTATCATGCAACATGGTCCCACAAAAAATCTGATGTGGCATGTAATTAAGTAAGAGAGAGAAGATTAGAGTAACATAGGTAGATACCGTATCATGACACGCAGAACTAAGAAAATTAATGACAAATAAATCTTGTACGCATATTTACATTGAGATTTTACAAAATAATAAATACAACCTGATTATGATACTCCTATATGATATTATGTATTAGGGATGTAGTATCATATATTAGTATCATATGCATGATACTTTTGTATGATACTTCCCACTATGACTAGTCTAAGGACATGGCGGGTTCCGATTAAAAATCGAGCTAAATTAGTGGGCACAGGAAAACTGGCACATAACTTTCATATGCCAAAAAATTAAACCGTAATCCAAATGGGACCTTAGAGTGATTTAAATGTATTGAAAATCAAACAAATCGGGAAATTTCTAAAAGGACCCGACTAGTTTCAGAACGGTCTGCGGTTAACGCTAACCATAGAATATTCTGACACAGTTTGTTCTAATGCAATTTTACCGGAGCAATCGACCCGAGAGCGCGCATGCAGAAATCGGGCGCAAGCAGGGAAAGACAAAATTGAATACGTCACTCTCATTTAGTGCTAAAATCCGAAATTTCAAAATATTTTGTAGGTCCAACCATTCATCCGATTTAAAATCCGTTTCTACCGTTGGACTAGTCGTGATGAGAAATTCGAAACTAGATCCCATGTTGATATGTTTCAACGATATATTTTTTTAACCCAAAAGTTACCCACGAGTAACGCGTGAGTTATCCGGACTTTAATATATAAGTTACCCATCATATCGACGATTAGTTTTCAGCTTTGAAACTATATCTCAATTTGGTTGGTCTTTTTTATTTTGCGGAGTTCTAAAGTTTTGATCTAGTTTTATAAGTGTATTACCACATTTCGGCACTAAATATATAGTGGACAAGTGAACATATATACACTAAAACAACCGTAGAACTACGTAAGTATTAAGGTGATAATTATATGATTTCATGTTAACAACTACACACTAAAATCATGGGTGTATCTAGAGCCGAAAGAACCAGGTGTCCTCTAAAATATTATTCATATTTTTTATTTGAAAATTGGGGTGTCACTCAATACAAATACATATGTATTGTATCAAAAAATTGGATTTGGAATATGTGTCATGTGGCCCCTTGTAGTTGCACTGACGAAGGCATGGATCCTGGACCCTGCGAGTAAGGACACCCCCTCTCAGGCCTTCTGGTCAAGGCCTAAAAGGAAGCGCCCTTGGAGTACTCTAGAAGGCCCATGTGAAGCCCACCCGCATCAACTTGCGGGTTAAGTTAGGGAATTTGTAACCGACCCAGCTAGGGTTTGAGTCCTCTCCGGGTAGAACTCGAGACCTGGCCATCTATATAAGGCCAGGAGAGCCCCCAAGGAGGGGACCAAGTAATACCACACGACCAAAAAGCCTCGGAACTTGAGATCTACTCTTGATTCGAGCAACCTGTAACCGATCTAATCATCCAATACAGATCAGCAGAAGGCAGGAGTAAGGGTTTTACCTCTTCGAGGGCCCCGAACCTGGGTAAATCTCGCCCCCCTGTCAAGCCGACGATTTCACCAGCGCTCATGACTTCTCCTAGTCGAAACCCGATAGGGTCACCTGAGGGATTTGTGTAGTCAGAACTTCGACAATTGGCGTCGACCGTGGGGAACGCGGGCGCTGGATCACCGGCATCTTCGGCTTCATCGACATCCAACTCCCGTTGGAAACCATCGACTACGGCTCCGAACAATCCCGTACGGATCGGATCCGTCATAGTCACGCCTCACTCGCCGGAATCACGCCCGGTGTTCGAGGATCTGGAGAAGAGCGTCACCCTGACGTTCGGAAGCTTCAATTTCATGGCGAACAGAGACGGAATCCTCCACTTCTCGGATGAATCTGAACCTGAAACTGGAGCCGTCAACTCACGCTTACCTATGGAGAAAAGCGGCGAGTCCATCCGCTTCAACACAGTCGACTACCACGCACTCTCGACAGAAGAACCATCTCGGGTACGGGAAGCCTTCCGATCTGCGCCTAGGACGCGCGAGCCACGACTGGCCCAAGTCTGCATGGCAGGATCGGAACAACCCTCGGAAACCGAATACAGCGCAACCGAGCGCGATATAATCGGCGTTTCGCGGGAGGCCTGGAAGAGGGCCAAGGAGGCCATGCGGCGGAGTCAGCCACCCGCGGCGGAAGCCTCACAAGAAGACCTAACCGCCTACCACTACCACCTAGTAAGAGCGGCCTCAAACATCAAAGAAGCCCGGGCGGATCTAGCCCCTCGCAGAAGAGCGGCGGATGAATCAAGCCTGCGGCGAGTCGAACAGTCCCTTGCACCCTCAGTCGGTACCCGACCCGCGAGGAAGGGACACGCAACATCGTCAAGGGGCCACGAATCCGTGACTGCGACCGACAGGTCGACCACATCTTCCTTCATGAGGGTCGGCGATGACGGCAACGTCTATCCGCAAACCCCAGCAGCCGCGATCCTAGCCGCAGCAACCTACATGCAGATGAACCAACCGACGGACAGCGACCCTCGGGTGGAAGAGTACAAACAAATTCGCAAGGGACTAGGATTGGCGGCCGCAAGGCTCGCTTCCCACGATCGCAAGAAGACCGAAGAAGAATTGGAGAAGGAGCGACAGGAGAAAAACAAGGATAAAGAAACGCCCCGCAGACACAGAAGTTCATCCCCGAGGAAAGACAAATCGCCACGGCGTGGTCGAGGAAAAGAAGCCCGCCGTCGCGGCGACAGTCGAAGCAGCAGTGACGATAGCCCGAGAGACAAAAGCTCGCGGCACCACAGCAGCCGCTCGAGAAAGCGAAGCAAAGAACCAAGGAAAGACAACGACCGCGACCGGTCCGAATACGACGCGCGATCAGATCTCGCCCAAAAGAAGGTGGATAGGGCGAGAGCTTCACGATATCGCGGACGCTCCTCATCCAGGTCCTCAGACGACGAAACCTGTGGAGCGCTCTGTTTCGCTCGCAGTATCCGAGAAGCACCTGTACCCAAGAGGTTCAAGCTCAGCACGGAGGTGACTAAATACGACGGCTCGCTCGAGCCCTCCCAGTGGTTAAGCGATTACCTCACGGCAGTAAAATGCCAACGTGGGAACAAGAACACAGCCATGCAATACCTCAATTTGCATCTCACAGGCGCGGCCCGCAGTTGGCTGGAAAGAAGACCTAAATCTTGCTACGCTGTAACATCCCAAGTCTGAAAAATAGCCTTTAGAATGTTTGCTCTCAGTTATTTTATGTTTTGCATCATAGCATCATGTTGCTTGCAATTGTTTTGTTTGTTTTCCTTTTGTTTTCCAACCGTTTTCATTTGTTTTCCTTTGTTTTCTATTTGAATTTCAAACCAAATTTCAAACCTTTTGTTTCATCCTTGTGATGTTACAATTTCCAAATGAATATTTCAAATAAAAAACAACCAATTGTTTCCATTAAAGTGTGATCTCAAAACTGTTGTTTTGTTTCTATCAAAAATTCATGTAATATCAAACCCTTTTTCAAATTCAATTATGATTTTTTCTTCCAAACAACAACCATGTAAAACTTATGATAATTACCCAACAAATATAATCACTTTGCTTCCAATTAAAACTATATGATCACCCCATTTAAAAATTGGTTTGCATTAATCATGTTAATCTCAAAATCATTTGAATTGGAATCAAATTTCAGACAACACCCAATTTCACATTATGAAAAACACCAAAACAACTTTGATCATTTGTTCTATGTTAATCAATAGGGGTCACCCTAAATAAAACTTTGTTTTCATTAATAATTCATTAATTAACAAGTTATTCAAATTCCCATAAAAAACCTTCAAACAGCACCATTTTTCAAATTATGAAATTACCCAAAACAAAATACACTCTTTTGTTTCCAATTAAAGTTATTTGGTTCACCTTATTAAATTGTTGGTTTCAAGATTAATCAAATAATTATCAAATACGTCCAAAACTAAACCAATTTACAAACAGCTCTGGAATTTTTAAATCTTGAAAAATTAAATGGCCAAATGGTTGCTAACACACTAAGTAGCCTACCCAAATTTTTCTGGAATTTTTGCAAACTCCAAAATCCTCTTTTCTTCCAATTTCATTCTCTGCAAAAAAAAATATAAAACAAAGCAAAAGGAATAAAAGAGAGAGAGAGAGAGAGAGAGAGAGCAGCATAGGGCCCAGCCCACCAATTCCCTTAGGCCCAATACCCCCTTCCCACATCGTCTTCTTCGTACGGCTACGCATCCAACCTGTCCACGTCGACAGAGAGGAGCGGCAACGGCTGAGCAGCCCCTCCTCGCCCCTATAACTCGAGCTCAAGCCCTAGGGCTCCTACCCTAGACCTATCTCCCTCCTCTCTCCCTCTCTCGCGTCGTCGCCTTCCTCCTTTCTTCCACCTCCTCTCTCTGCCCCAGTCTCTGTACTGAACCCCCACCGAAACCCACCATGGCCGATTCTTGTGGGAGGCGTGGTGGTCGCAGGAGACTGTCCCGGGAGCTCCCCACGGCGGGAATGGAAGCCCCCCACCGTGGGCTTCCTCCTCCCCCCCCCCCTCGGCGCGGGCCGGGACGGCCCGAGGCGCCGCCGCCGTCGCCGCCAAGTCGCCGTCGTCTCCTCTGTTCTGCCATGACCTGCTCCGCCCGTCATCTGTACCGTGGAGGTGAGCGCCGCCCTTCTTCTCCCTCTCGCTCCCTCACCTCTCTCCCCTCTCCTTTCCGACCGCATGCCACCCACAGCGCCCCCGCAGAACACCACGGCGAGCACCGATCGCAGCCATCGCTGCCTTACTTTCTCTGTCGCGAGCGCTAGCAGAACAAAATTCAGTTGCAGTTCAGAAAGTTCCGCGAAACAACACCTTATACCCCCCCACTGCCCTTTTCCATCACAAGCAACCGCAGCCACCCCACTGGTAGCGCATGCGCGCAGCGAACCTAGCGATCCCGGGTTGAAATCCCCGCACCCCACCTTTTCTGTCCCTATTTTTCGAATTGTTCAGAGCAGTTGCTGAACCATAACCCCCCTGCAGCCCCTTATCTGTCAACAGAGCAGCAGCAACCCATCTGGTTTCCCTTGTGCGCCGGAAGCAGGAGGTGGGGGGTTCGAGTCCCCCCTCCCACAAAATAAAACCCACTTTTATTTTGCATTGTTTTGGTACTGCACTTCACAGAAATCACCATTAGGTCCTTGCCAGTTCTTTTCTAGTCCCTGTAAAAATATTTCCTAAGTCCCTAGATGAATTAAAATGGCAGATTGCACCCTAAAATTGTAAATTGCATAACTATTTCATTTTAACTCCAATTTTCACTTTTTAAATATGTTTTCTGTCCCAAATTAAATGTTCTATCCAAATATAAAATTTGTTTACTGTTTTGAACATTTTAAATTGGTGCAAAATTTGAAAACTTGTCAAATTCACTTAAACTTGCAAAATTCATAACTTGTTCATAAAAATTCCAAATTCCACAAACTAAATATGCTTTCCAATCAACTTTTCATGTACTTTCCAAATATAAATTTTGTTTGCTGTTTTGAATAATTTAAATTGCTGAAAACAACTGTTTCTTAATTATTGCATTTAAAATTGCCAAAATAATAACTTGCTCATTTTAAATCCAATTTCAACAAATGAAATATGTTTCCCATGCAAAATTAAACCACCTTTACAAATATAAAATTTGTTTCATGTTTTGAATAATTAAACTTGGTTAAATAATTTAAATCTTATTTAATTCATTTAAAATTGCTAAATTCCTAACTTGATCAAAACAAATTCTTTTGGGACATATAAAATATGTTTTCAAACCATAAAAGCATAACATCTTCAAATATGAACTTCATCTAATGTTTTGACCAAATAAAAACTCAAAAAAGTTCATGTTTGAGTTAAATTCATTTAATTCTTGCTTAACCTTGTTTAATTCATAAATAATTTATTTGAAATCCTTTTTCAACAAGTGAAACATGTATTCCAACTAAAATCTTGTTTTATTTTCAAATATGAACTTTGTTATCTGTTTTGAACAATTTAAATTGGTGAAAACAACAAATGCTTGTGTGACACCTTTAAGGAACCAAAATTCCATAACTTAATAAACAAATTGCCAAACTTGTTAAACCTTATTTCCAATGGGTTCTATTGTTGTTATTTTGTTGTTTTCCTCATCCATGCATCATGCTAATTCACTTACACAAGTTGATTAGTTGTAAAACAATTAATTCAACCATAATTCATGGGCTTTTCAGGTGCAACTCAAATTGCATGTGGGTCCATTTAATCCTGTTTCTATCTTGTCAACTAGTTTATTTTTGGATGCATCAATTAAACTATCATACATCATCCCATGTTTGTGCACTATGCCATGGTATTGATTGTTTATCTTTCTGCATTGTTTGTTTGCTTCTTCTCGGATAAACAACGACGTTGAGACCGACGATACTTACGACACCCCTTCTAAGGAGTTAGCTCAGTACCAGGCTACTGGGTTTGCAGGCAAGTTATCACTCACATGAACCACTGTGTTCCTTTCAACATTGGTTACCGATACTTTCCATTGTCTATTCTGCTAGCCATAGTATTAGTTGTTTCTGTTACGAACCCATCACATGAATCCCTTAACCCTGATATTGCCTCACATCCATACCTATAACCATTGCTTGTTGCCCGTGTCTTACTAGCATGCTTAGGGTTGTTTTGCTCGAGTCTGTTACCCGTTACTTTCAGTTACTATTTCATTATGTTCTGGGGGCTCGATGTTTAATCAATCAATCATGCTAATGTTATTATCAATAATAAATTTGATGATAAGGCACCGGCAGGAGGCCCTTTGTGGTTTTGAGGCCTGCTAGTGTCGACCCTAATAGGAAAAGGGTCTTGTCTACTGATCCATGATGAGCGCACTAACCGCATGTGGGAAGCGAGTATGGGCGCCCCCCTCAATTTGATTCGACTCGCATCTCGTCCAAATCGCCTCATTTAGTTCGTGTTTTCCATTTGCCGCATGCATGTTCTTGCGAGCCCTTGGTACCCGGGTGGAACTTTTGTAGTCGGCATATAGGGGGACACGTTCTTAGAGTGCTATGAGGGTCCATTTTCTTCTGGGCTCGATTAGCCGTGCGCCCAAGGTTCTTTGGGCTTGATGCGAAGAAGAGTTGAGTTGTGTTGAGTGCCCCGCTTGGTGGGAGGCATCCCATCTGGCGGGTTATTCATGCGTGTACGGCCAAATTGGTGCAACCCTGCAGGGATAATCTTCTCGAGAAGCCGTGTTTTCCGCGGTTATGGATTACTTGGTGAAAGTACTGGCTAACAAGTACTCAGGACAACTTAAACCTAATGATTCACAATCTCACACCCACCGATTAACAACTTGACTAGTAATAGGCTTATTGACACAATAACTTGACTCATCTTTAATCCAACTGTGTGAGTTATCCTCGGATTGCTTCTTCGGATAAGGGGCGAGATCCAGGATGGGTTTGTTTGAAGTTATCTTTTAGTTGGTTACAATCCTCGATCTTATCTCATTTCTGTTAGCCGGAAGTGGTAGAATCTCTGTAGTTGGTTAGCGCAGCCAGTTGCAGCATCTTTTATATCCCCTTCCTTCCGTTGAACCCAAAGCATCTGTGCTTGGTGTTGACGGGTTACACTTTGGTGAACTGTGAGTCTTGCTTGCCAGTACGTTTATGTACTGACCCCTTTGGGGCTGTGGTTTACGCAGACGACGTTTCCGAGGATCTCCATGGTGGCCACTACGTGGAGTTTGACGAGACTGCTGACGAGTAGATAGCGGACCCGGGCAGGATCCGAGACTTCGTGGATGGGCTCCGTCTGTTCGTTTCCGGCCTCTTAGGCCTATCTGGTTCTTGTCTGTACTCAGACATGTTGAATGCTTCCGCTGTGATGTAATGATGAATTGTTGGGACATGTGTCCTCTGAATGATTGTATTTGCTATCTCTGCTCTAATGAGAGCCATTTGCAACTTATTTCAATCTTTTGTGTCGTAGAGATCTGTTGTGATATCACTTGTTCCAATGCCGTTGACGTACCATGTGTGTATGTTTTGAAGTACGTCAACGGAAGTATCTGGATTTCTACGGGATGGTTTGCGCAGACTATGAATAGTAAGATAATGGTTGTCACACGTTTACGTGTTGGCCTGCTCATATTGAGATGCGGGTGCCGGTATGCCCCGTAAGCCATTTATCTACTGTTTGACGGACTGTGAGTATCCCCTAGAAGTCCGGGTGCGACATACGCATCATGGGACGACCTGCACCACGATTTCTGCAAAAATTTCCAGTCGACGTACAAGAGGCCAGCCACAATCGAAGAACTACGAGCGTGTAAACAGAAGAGTGGCGAATCCACACGAGAATATATCCAGCGGTGGACCACACTCAGGAACACCGCAGGAACCATCTGGGAAGAGGTGGCGATTGAGGCCTTCGCCAAAGGAGCAAGAAGAACCGCGTTTCGAGAAGAGCTAGGAAGAGTTGCGCCCAAAACCATTGGGGAGCTAATGATCATAGCCGAAAAATGGGCTAACGGAGAAGATGCGGTACGCAATGAAAGAGCATCGTCGCCCACGCACGAAGAAGACCGTCATGGGCGAAGGAAGAGAAGGAAATACTACGACCACGAGGACAGGGAGGAATTAGTGGCGGCAGAATTCACGCGAAACCGCGACTCTGGCCGCCGCGGAAGTCGCGAGTGGAAACCAAAGGCAGAAGAGAAGTCCCCCGAGGAAGATCTTGATGCATACTGCTCGCTACACCTGTTTACAGATAAGCGCACAGGCAAAACTAAGGCAACACACCTTCTCAAGGATTGCCGAAAGTTTCTTGACATCTCGGATGCTCTCGCGAGGAAAAGATTCGCATCCACTCAAAACTACCCGCCGCTGCCAGGAGGGGGACAACAGTTCCAGCCGCCTCCACCACCACCTCCACCAGCAAATCCAAACATGGCGCTAGCCGCACTACCTGCGCCACCACCACAAAACAATGGAGCCAATGCATACCCGAACCCGGCAGGACAACTCGCGATGATACAGAAGGTATGCCCCTCTCGCAGAGCTCAAAAGATTAACACGAGGAAACTATGCATGGCAGTGCAGACACCGCCAACAAAGACCGAGTACCTGAAGATGGCAGATCAGCCCATCACGTTCTCGAAACAAGACCATCCACCACAAGTCTATCGACCAGGACACGCCGCCTCGTCATCCAGGCTCAAATCGGAAATTATGACCTGGCCCGCGTGTTCATGGATGGCGGCAGTGGAATCAACATCATCTACGCGGATACACTCCGTCGAATGAACAAGAACCTGGACGGCCTAGCGGAATCAGAATCATCCTTCCACGGGATAGTTCCGGGCAAGGCAATCCGTCCACTCGGAACAATCAACTTGGAAGTTGTATTGGGCTCTCCAAGCAATTACAGAAGGGAATTCCTGGACTTCGAAGTCGTCGACTGGCCCTCACAGTACCACGCCATCCTTGGCCGAACAGCGTTCGCCAGATTCATGGCAGTACCACATTGCGTACTTGAAACTCAAGCTACCCGGCGAATACGGTGTGATCACCATCGACGGAGACTTCAAGAAGTCAGACAAATGTGACATAGAATTCAATGAGATCGCGAAATCTTTCGGGATGCAAGAAGAACTTCAAGAGCTGGCAAAAACCACGGACCACTCCGTCATGCCCCTCACGAAGAAAAATGCGCCTGAACTGGAATTCAGCGCCAACAGCGACACCCGCAAGCACCAAGTACACCCGACGGATTCCGCCAAGACCGCGATGGTTTCCACAACCCTCTCGCCAGCATAGGAAAGCGCGCTCGTCAAACTCCTCCGTGAGTACTGGGAAATTTTCGCCTGGCAGCCCTCAGATATGCCAGGAATACCCAGGGAGTTTGCCGAGCACTCAATCGAAGTCTTTCCTAACGCCAAACCCATCAAACAGACGACTCGACGATTCTCAGAACCCAAGCAGAAGGCGCCTGGAGAAGAGATAAACAGACTGCTAGCCGCCAACTTTATTAGGGAGATCAAGATATCCACCTGGTTGGCAAACCCGGTGTTGGTCCCCAAGAAGAACACGGACATCCTTCGGGTGTGCATCGACTACACATCGTTGAATAAGCACTGCCCCAAGGACAATTTTCGTCTACCACGAATCGACCAGATCGTGGACTCTACGGCAGGCTGCCAACGCCTCTCCTTCCTGGATGCCTATTCGGGATACAATCAGATCCGAATGAAAAAGGAAGACGAAGAGAAGACGACATTCATCACACCCCACGGTGTCTACTGCTACACGACAATGCCCTTCGGGCTGAAGAACGCAGGCGCAACATATCAGCGCTGCATGCAAAGATGCCTCGCCAATCTCATTGGCAAAAACGTACAAGTGTACGTCGACGACATCGTCATCAAAACTCGAGTAGAGGACACACTCCTCGAGGACATCAGAGAAACGTTCGACGCCCTTAATGCATATCGGATCAAACTCAACCCGACCAAATGCGTTTTCGGCGTCCCTGCAGGAAAACTCCTCGGGTACCTGGTATCCGCTAGAGGCATTGAAGCCAACCCGGAAAAAATACAAGCCATCCTGACTATGAAGGAGCCCACCAACCTACGCGGAGTCCAGCAGCTCGCAGGACGACTAGCCGCCCTAAGCAGGTTCATCGCACGATTGGGGGAGCAAGCGTTACCCTTCTACAAATTACTAAAGAAGACGGACAAATTCGAGTGGACACCCGAAGCTAAACAAGCGTTCGCAGACATGAAGCGATCGCTGCAAAGCAGGCGCGTCCTTGCAACACCGCAAGAAAGGGAGCCGCTCCTATTATACCTAGATGCTACAAACCAAGTCATCAGCACAGCAATCGTGGTCGAACGACCTGAAGACGGCAAAGCATACGGAGTCCAACGACCAGTATATTACATCAGCGAAGTGCTCTCGCCATGCAAGCAACGATACCCTCATTATCAGAAGCTGGCGTATGGAGTCATTCTCACAGCCCGAAAGCTCAAACATTATTTCCAGGAACATACCATCACAGTGGTTAATGATGCGTCACTCGGGACAATCATGAACAACCCTATGGCATCCGGAAGAATAGCAAAATGGAGCATCGAGCTGGGCGCCTGGGACATCACTTATACAGAGCGAAAAGCAGTCAAATCTCAAGTACTCGTGGAATTCCTCAGCGAATGGACAGAGCTACAAACGCCCGGACCACCCGAGTACACGAGCAATTGGATAATGTACTTTGACGGATCCAAGAGAAACGAAGGAGCAGGAGCTGGAATCGTCCTTATCTCGCCTCGGGGAGACAAGCTACAATACGTCTTGCGACTGGATTTTCCACGAGACGATCCAGCCTCAAACAACGACGCAGAATATGAAGCCCTGTTGCACGGGATGAAGATGGCAATCGCCTGTGGAGCTACCCGATTAATGATCTACGGCGATTCCAATCTCATCGTGCAGCAGACGATGAAAGAATGCGACGCCATCGCTGAAAACATGGTCGCATATCGTGACATGTACAACCTACTCGAAGGAAGCTTTAAAGGCTGCGAGCTGAAACACATTGCAAGATCTAGCAACGAAGAAGCAGATAGACTGGCAAACATGGGTTCCACCAATACACCTATACCGCCAGGAATATACTTCGAACGGATCAAGCGGTCAGTCAAAGTGAAGAAAGCTGCAGCAGCGCCAGAAACAGAGGTCAGCCCGCAGGTCACGCTTATCGAGCTTATTCACAATATATCACGACAGGTTTTCATGGTCGAGCCAGTCTGGACGCAGAAATATCTCGACTACCTGCTCCACAGACAGCTCCCGGCCGACCCACGTGAGGCTCGACAGATAATCAGGCGTAGCAAATCCTTTCGAGTAGTCAACGGAGAATTATACAAGCAAAGTATCTCGGGAATACTCTAGCGTTGTATCGCACCCGAAGACGGCAAGGAATTGCTCCAGGACATACACCAAGGAGACTGTGGACATCATGCTAGCTGGAAAACAATAATGGGAAAAGCTTTCCGAGCAGGATTTTACTGGCTAACAGCAGCCAACGATGCAAAAAGCCTGGTCGAACGATGCGACGCTTGCCAGCGATTCGCACCAAGGCCACACGCCCCTGCTACGGAACTACACATGATACCAATAGCCTGGCCCTTTGCACAATGGGGGCTAGATATGGTTGGGCCATTACGCAAGTCCACGCCAGGTGGATACACACACTTGCTGGTCGCGGTCGACAAGTTCACCAAATGGATTGAGGCTATGCCAGTGACCTCAGCAAGCGCCCAATGCGCCGTCAAGTTTCCCGACTCCATTGTATGTCGATTTGGGGTGCCACACGACATCATTACAGATAACGGTACAAATTTCACAGCAAAGGAGACACAACAATTCTGCGAGGAAAAAGGCATCAATTTCAAATTTGCCTCAGTCGCTCACCCGCAAACGAACGGACAAGTCGAAAGATCCAATGGCTTAGTTTCGATGGGCATCAAGAAGCGACTACTCGATCGTCTACACCCCGCCGCAGGACATTGGGCAGAAGAGTTACCCTCCGTACTTTGGAGCCTGCGCACAACTCCTAATCGATCAACGAAGTACACGCCATTCTTCATGGTATACGGGGCAGAAGCAGTCCTTCCCGAGGACGTTCGATTCAGCGCCCCACGAGTTGTAGCCTACAGCGAAGAAACTTCCAACAAGGCGCTCGCAGAAGATATGGATGCACTCGACGAAATGCGCGACATCGCACTCGCAAGATCTGCGGTGTATCAGCAATCCTTGCGCAACTATCACAGTCGCCGCATACGCCACAAAGCATTCGCGGTTGGGGATCTGGTGCTACGGCTCAAACAGAAGGAAGGACACAAGCTCGAGCCACCCTGGGAAGGACCCTTCATCATACATGAAGTCATCCCAGGCGGAGCCTACAGGCTAAAGAATCCAGCGACCGGAGGGGTTTACTCCAACCCGTGGAACATCGCACACCTCCGCAAATTTTATCCTTAGGTTTATTTGTTATCACAACAAAAATAAGGCTATACTAGCCAGTCCTGTAGTTCGAATACATGGCTTCTCAGTCATTGCAATAAAGACGCGATTCCTTCATCGTACTCACTCGAAGCTTTTCATTCTTTACATGCTACAAGTTACAGGTATACACCCCCTAAAACACACGGGGGCTACCTTACAACTATGCATCACAAAGAAACAACATCAAATACAAAGGTTATACACCTTACAACAATTTTTTACAAATTATAAACAGATTACAGGATATTTACATCCGACAATCAGTCAAAGTGCTGAGCATTCTCAGTCGCCAAGATTCTATCCACCTCTTCAGAGGTCATTCAGATAATCTTCTCCGCCGCAGGACGTACGGCATCATATTACGGAGTGATATCCTGTGACGCCCCGAGATCGGGCACTATGCAGATTTCAGCATTCCTGCCAAATCCGCATAATAACCGATTCCAGGTTGCCATTTATGATAACATTACAATAGTTCGCGAATAATCCACGATTACAACAGAAACAGATAGATACAAGATGACTCAAACGAGCCGGGGTTACAACTGATACATTACAAAGATCCGGATAACAGCGGAAGAAAACAACATAGCGTCCGGCTACGGACAAGATCCAAATTGGACTAAGAGTCCTGAAGATAACCGAAGACGTCCAATCCCTGCCCAGGCCAAGCCGGAGGGATTCCCAAGCTAACGTCGTCAGACTTCAAACCTGTTGACTGCAATTTGGAATTTGCAGCCACGAAAGAGATTCGTGGGTCAGTACGGTTAAGTACTGGCAAGGGGGATAAAACCCATACTCACAAGTTACCGGCGTAGCCAGTCATCACAAGATACAAATACTTTAGGATCAACGGAAAGGAAGGGGTTATTGCAAATAAGTGACAGCAGGCTGCACTAACCAACTACAGAGAGAATACTACAACTTCCTACTAACAGAAAGGGGATAAGATCGAGGATTGTAATAATCATGGGGTGTAACATGTTTGATCATTAGGTTCAAGTTGTCCTGAGTACTTGTTAGCCAGTACTTTCACCAAGTAATCCATAACCGCGGAAAACACGGCTTCTCGAGAAGATTATCCCTGCAGGGTTGCACCAATTTGGCCGTACACGCATGAATAACCCGCCAGATGGAAAGGCCCTTCCACCAAGCGGGGCACTCAACACAACTCAACTCTTCTTCGCATCAAGCCCAAAGCACCTTAGGCGCACGGCTAATCGAGCCTAGAAGAAAATGGACCCTCATAGCACTCTAAGAACGTGTCCTCCTATATGCCGACTACGAAAGTTCCACCCGGGATCCAAGGGCTCGCAAGATCATGCATGCAGCAAATGGAAAACCCGAACTAAATGAGGCGATTTGGACGAGATGCGAATCGAGTCAAATTGAGGGGGGCGCCCATACTCGCTTCCCACATGCGGTTAGTGCGCTCATCATGGATCAGTAGACAAGACCCTTTTCCTATTAGGGTCGACACTAGCAGGCCTCAAAACCACAAAGGGCCTCCTGCCGGTGCCTTATCATCAAATTTATTATTAGTAGTAACACTAGCATGATTGATTGATTGAAAACATCGAGCCCCCAGAACATAATAGAGTAATAACAGAAAGTAACGGGTAACAGACTCGAGCAAACAACCCTAAGCATGATAGTAAGACACGGCAACAAGCAATGGTTATAGGTATGGAGGTGAGGCAATATCAAGGTTAAGGGATTCATGTGATGGGTTCGTAACAGAAACAACTACTACTAAGGATAGCAGAAAAGAACAACGGAAAGTACCGGTAACAAGTGATGAAAGGCAGCCATTTGGCAGCAAGTGAGTATACTTGCCTGAGATCCCGCAAGGTAGCAGAACTTGTCGTTGCTCACATCATCTCAACGTCCTATCCGGGAAGAAGCAATGAACCTCGAACAAACACCGTATGCAACAATTACTACTACGGCAAAAGATCCAGCATGATCAAGATATGGATGCATGACAAGTTAAAGATGCATCAGAATAAACTAGTTGACATGATAAACAGATTTAAATGGATCCATATGCCATTTGAGTTGCATATGAAAAGCCCATGGATTATGGTTGAAACAATTGTTTTCCAACTAATCATCAGGTGAAAGTGGTTTAGTATGATGCATGGATGAGGAAAACAACAAAATAACAACAATAGAATCAGTTGAAATAAGGTTTAACAAGTTTGGAAATTATTGGTTAAGTGTGGAAAGTTTGGTTACTTAAACATGTCACACAAGCAATTGTTGTTTTCATCAAGTTAAAGTGTTCAAAACAATTAACAAAATTTGTATTTGAAAAGAACATCAAATTTTAGTTGGATTACATGTTTCAATTATTGAAATTGGAATTAGGATAATTTAATTATGAATTAAACAATATTAAACAAGTTTTAAATGAATTTTAAACAAGTGTGTTTATTATTTGGATTTTTATTTGTTCAAAGCAAAAATTCAAATTCACATTTGAAAAGTTCACACTTTGATGGTTTGAAAACATATTTTGCATGTTCAAAATTATTTTATTTTGAGCAAGTTATGATTTTATCAAGTTTAAATGAATTAAACCAGTATTAAATTATTTAGGCAATTTAAATTATTCAAACCAGGAAACAAAAATTATATTGAAAAGGTTATTCAAAATGGTATGGAAAACATATTTTATTTGCATTTATTGGATTAATAAATAATTAGTTAAGGAATTTACAAATTAACATTTGAATTATTTAAATTTGAAATTTAAATGCATTTTGAAAACTCAAAACAGAATACAAATAAGTTATTTGGCAAGATTAGGAAATTTGGAGCAATAGACATGTAGAACTTTTATTTTGGGGTTAGGGGTTACAAGTTATTGATGTTTTTTAAAGTTTATTGTTTATTCTGCCAATTAAAGAAAATAGGAAATAAAACAGATTTGCTTTTAAACTTTTTATACTCACAGAAGACACACACAGACACTGCCAGGGGGCCCCGTGGGCTCACTGTGTCTGCGTGGCACAGAGAGAGGCTGACAGGGGGCCCGCCCTGTCAGCGTGGAGGGGAAAAAAAATGGGATTTATCCCAGGGGCGAGCCAGGACTCGAACCTGGTACCCCTCGAGTGTGCGCGCTGTGCCTGAACCACTACGGTGGATCGCGTTCGTTGTCAGATACAGCGACGCGAACAGGATAACCTTTGACAACGAGATAACTGCACTTGCTGACTGAAACTGAAACCTGGACAGCTACAGACAGTGGTCGCCGGCGATCAACCGTTGCTCCTCGTGCTGGTGCTCGCGGGTGGAAGCTGCTGTGATGTGCGTGTGCAAGCGATCAAGGTGGAGCAGATAGGGAGGATGAGGAGATCTTGGTGGCTCACCAGGAGTTGGTCGAGGTTGCAACGGTTGCTGACGACGACGTGACGGAAGCGACGACGGAGGTGTCGTGGACAGCGGCGGCGATCTGCGCGTGCTCCGGGCTCAAGGTGATGTCCAGGAGGTCGAGGACGGAGTGGCGCGTCGATCCCCGCGGTCATCGTGGTCGATGGTGGCCTCCTGCGACGGCGGCGAGCTCGGCTTCAGAGGAGGAGGCCACGGTGGCCGGCGGCGGTGTAGCGGATGGCGACGGTGCTGTGGTTGCTATCCTGGGAAGCCGCGGTGTCCCAGCGAGATCTGGACAGGTGGTGGTTCGAATCCACGAACTAGAGGGGGAAGTGGTGCTGTGAGGTGGCAGGGCTCGTCGGAGTTCAGACAACGGAGCTCTCCGGTGAGAGTTTCAGAGAGAGTAAACCCGAGCAGAGAGAGGGGAGGAGGCGGCGATCGCGATGGAGGGGGAACCCTAGGGGCTAGGTCACTGCTGCGGGGCTAGGTTCCTTCTTATAGGCCCTAGGGCGAGCGCTCGGCCGTCGACGCGCTACTGCATCCGCCGTGGCACCGGTGGATGCAGTGCCGTACGGGGAGACGACGAAGGCGGCTCGACGAAGCGGTACGGGCCGCGCGGAAGGAAAGGGTTGGGCTGGGCCTAGTTAGGGTAGTTAGCTGCTGCGTTTTTCTTTTATTTATTCTTCTGTTTTATTTTTTTTTATTTTTTTTTGCTGAAACAAAATGGAAGAAAAGGAAGCTTTTTGGTTAGCAAAAAATTTGATAAAAATTATGGTTAGCTTAGTTTTTTAAATAACAACTATAAACCAACTTTTGTTTTCTAAAAGTTTTCAAAATTATTGATGTTTAGGATTTAAACCAAATTTTGAAGGAATTGGAATATTCATTAAACATTATGAAAACAATCATTTTCATAGGGTGGACCCTAAGGTCAAGTTTATAAAAAAAACAGTTGATTGGCTTGTTAAAGTTTTAGATTCAACAATGGTTAGGGTTGAGGCATTTGATTTGAAAAGGAAGGTGGTTTAATTAATTGAGTGAAAATAGTTGTTTGGTTAAACCCAACAAGTTAATGAATGATTTGGTTTAAACTTTTGAGTTAGCCATTAGGGTTTCAACAAGAGGGGAAGAAATTATTAACAAGCAATTGGATTAAACAATTTTCAAACTATTGAAGAACAAATGAGGGGTGTAGTTTGCAAGTTTGAAATTGGAAATTTTGGGCAAGGGTGAAAGTTTTAAATTGTTTTTTTGAAATTTTCAGTTGTGATGCAAACATGGTGCAATGCAATGTGATGCATATGATGCAAGAAAAACAAACAGGTAACACCCCAGGTGTTACAGACGACACCACTAACAAGGGATTGCGCCCTCACAATCCACCTGCTAACCCGGGAGGGGAAAGAAGTTCGACTATCGATTCTTCGAGCTTCCGTTTGATCTCCTCGACACCACTAACAAGGGTTTCTCGACACCACTAACAAGAGATTCTTGCTCGGAGTGACGACGATGTTCTTCCACCAGGAATCTTCCGATGATCGAACCTATTAGGTTAAGGGCTCAGAAAACGTCCACCCACGTAGGATCCTAACACTTTGAAAGATAGACAAGAGGGGGAGACTCCAAAACAAATAAGATGGGATGGGAATAGAATAGAGATAAGGAGAAAAACAAGAATCCTATTGAGAGGTTTTCCAAAATAGTTTAGCAGAAATGGTTTTTGACACTCTAGAAACAACGACCGTTAGCTAGGTTATCCTACAGGCTTTGCGGACCCGTTGCTTCGATAACCATTCGTATCGAAACAATATCGGGAATCGGAACCAAGGCTCTGATACCATTTGTGACGCCCCGAGATCGGGCACTATGCAGATTTCAGCATTCCTGCCAAATCCGCATAATAACCGATTCCAGGTTGCCATTTATGATAACATTACAATAGTTCACGAATAATCCACGATTACAACAGAAACAGATAGATACAAGATGATTCAAACGAGCCGGGGTTACAACTGATACATTACAAAGATCCGGATAACAGCGGAAGAAAACAACATAGCGTCCGGCTACGGACAAGATCCAAATTGGACTAAGAGTCCTGAAGATAACCGAAGACGTCCAATCCCTGCCCAGGCCAAGCCGGAGGGATTCCCAAGCAAACGTCGTCAGACTTCAAACCTGTTGACTGCAATTTGGAATTTGCAGCCACGAAAGAGATTCGTGGGTCAGTACGGTTAAGTACTGGCAAGGGGGATAAAACCCATACTCACAAGTTACCGGCGTAGCCAGTCATCACAAGATACAAATACTTTAGGATCAACGGAAAGGAAGGGGTTATTGCAAATAAGTGACAGCAGGCTGCACTAACCAACTACAGAGAGAATACTACAACTTCCTACTAACAGAAAGGGGATAAGATCGAGGATTGTAACCAACTGAAAGATAACTTCAAACAAACCCATCCTGGATCTCGCCCCTTATCCAAAGAAGCAATCCGAGGATAACTCACACAGTTGTATTAACGGTGAATCAAATTATTGTGTCATCAACCTATTACTAGTCAAGTTATTAATCATGGGGTGTAACATGTTTGATCATTAGGTTCAAGTTGTCATGAGTACTTGTTAGCCAGTACTTTCACCAAGTAATCCATAACCGCGGAAAACACGGCTTCTCGAGAAGATTATCCCTGCAGGGTTGCACCAATTTGGCCGTACACGCATGAATAACCCGCCAGATGGAAAGGCCCTTCCACCAAGCGGGGCACTCAACACAACTCAACTCTTCTTCGCATCAAGCCCAAAGCACCTTAGGCGCACGGCTAATCGAGCCCAGAAGAAAATGGACCCTCATAGCACTCTAAGAACGTGTCCTCCTATATGCCGACTACGAAAGTTCCACCCGGGATCCAAGGGCTCGCAAGATCATGCATGCAGCAAATGGAAAACCCGAACTAAATGAGGCGATTTGGACGAGATGCGAATCGAGTCAAATTGAGGGGGGCGCCCATACTCGCTTCCCACATGCGGTTAATGCGCTCATCATGGATCAGTAGACAAGACCCTTTTCCTATTAGGGTCGACACTAGCAGGCCTCAAAACCACAAAGGGCCTCCTGCCGGTGCCTTATCATCAAATTTATTATTAGTAGTAACACTAGCATGATTGATTGATTGATTAAACATCGAGCCCCCAGAACATAATAGAGTAATAACAGAAAGTAACGGGTAACAGACTCGAGCAGAACAACCCTAAGCATGATAGTAAGACACGAGCAACAAGCAATGGTTATAGGTATGGAGGTGAGGCAATATCAAGGTTAAGGGATTCATGTGATGGGTTCGTAACAGAAACAACTACTACTAAGGATAGCAGAAAAGAACAACGGAAAGTACCGGTAACAAGTGATGAAAGGCAGCCATTTGGCAGCAAGTGAGTATACTTGCCTGAGATCCCGCAAGGTAGCAGAACTTGTCGTTGCTCACATCATCTCAACGTCCTATCCGGGAAGAAGCAATGAACCTCGAACAAACACCGTATGCAACAATTACTACTACGGCAAAAGATCCAGCATGATCAAGATATGGATGCATGACAAGTTAAAGATGCATCAGAATAAACTAGTTGACATGATAAACAGATTTAAATGGACCCATATGCCATTTGAGTTGCATATGAAAAGCCCATGGATTATGGTTGAAACAATTGTTTTCCAACTAATCATCAGGTGAAAGTGGTTTAGTATGATGCATGGATGAGGAAAACAACAAAATAACAACAATAGAATCAGTTGAAATAAGGTTTAACAAGTTTGGAAATTATTGGTTAAGTGTGGAAAGTTTGGTTACTTAAACATGTCACACAAGCAATTGTTGTTTTCATCAAGTTAAAGTGTTCAAAACAATTAACAATATTTGTATTTGAAAAGAACATCAAATTTTAGTTGGATTACATGTTTCAATTATTGAAATTGGAATTAGGATAATTTAATTATGAATTAAACAATATTAAACAAGTTTTAAATGAATTTTAAACAAGTGTGTTTATTATTTGGATTTTTATTTGTTCAAAGCATAAATTCAAATTCACATTTGAAAAGTTCACACTTTGATGGTTTGAAAACATATTTTGCATGTTCAAAATTATTTTATTTTGAGCAAGTTATGATTTTATCAAGTTTAAATGAATTAAACCAGTATTAAATTATTTAGGCAATTTAAATTATTCAAACCAGGAAACAAAAATTATATTTGAAAAGGTTATTCAAAATGGTATGGAAAACATATTTTATTTGCATTTATTGGATTAATAAATAATTAGTTAAGGAATTTACAAATTAACATTTGAATTATTTAAATTTGAAATTTAAATGCATTTTGAAAACTCAAAACAGAATACAAATAAGTTATTTGGCAAGATTAGGAAATTTGGAGCAATAGACATGTAGAACTTTTATTTATTGGGGTTAGGGGTTACAAGTTATTGATGTTTTTTTAAAGTTTATTGTTTATTCTGCCAATTAAAGAAAATAGGAAATAAAACAGATTTGCTTTTAAACTTTTTATACTCACAGAAGACACACACAGACACTGCCAGGGGGGCCCCGTGGGCTCACTGTGTCTGCGTGGCACAGAGAGAGGCTGACAGGGGGCCCGCCCTGTCAGCGTGGAGGGGAAAAAAATGGGATTTATCCCAGGGGCGAGCCAGGACTCGAACCTGGTACCCCTCGAGTGTGCGCGTTGTGCCTGAACCACTACGGTGGATCGCGTTCGTTGTCAGATACAGCGACGCGAACAGGATAACCTTTGACAACGAGATAACTGCACTTGCTGACTGAAACTGAAACCTGGACAGCTACAGACAGTGGTCGCCGGCGATCAACCGTTGCTCCTCGTGCTGGTGCTCGCGGGTGGAAGCTGTTGTGATGTGCGTGTGCAAGCGATCAAGGTGGAGAGAGGAGGATGAGGAGATCTTGGTGGCTCACCAGGAGTTGGTCGAGGTTGCAACGGTTGCTGACGACGACGTGACGGAAGCGACGACGGAGGTGTCGTGGACAGCGGCGGCGATCTGCGCGTGCTCCGGGCTCAAGGTGATGTCCAGGAGGTCGAGGACGGAGTGGCGCGTCGATCCCCGTGGTCAGCGTGGTCGATGGTGGCCTCCTGCGACGGCGGCGAGCTCAGCTTCAGAGGAGGAGGCCACGGTGGCCGGCGGCGGTGTAGCGGATGGCGACGGTGCTGTGGTTGCTATCCTGGGAAGCCGCGGTGTCCCAGCGAGATCTGGACAGGTGGTGGTTCGAATCCACGAACTAGAGGGGGAAGTGGTGCTGTGAGGTGGCAGGGCTCGTCGGAGTTCAGACAACGGAGCTCTCCGGTGAGAGTTTCAGAGAGAGTAAACCTGAGCAGAGAGAGGGGAGGAGGCGGCGATCGCGATGGAGGGGGAACCCTAGGGGCTAGGTCACTGCTGCGGGGCTAGGTTCCTTCTTATAGGCCCTAGGGCGAGCGCTCGGCCGTCGACGCGCTACTGCATCCGCCGTGGCACCGGTGGATGCAGTGCCGTACGGGGAGACGACGAAGGCGGCTCGACGAAGCGGTACGGGCCGCGCGGAAGGAAAGGGTTGGGCTGGGCCTAGTTAGGGTAGTTAGCTGCTGCGTTTTTCTTTTATTTATTCTTCTGTTTTATTTTTTTTATTTTTTTTTTGCTGAAACAAAATGGAAGAAAAGGAAGCTTTTTGGTTAGCAAAAAATTTGATAAAAATCATGGTTAGCTTAGTTTTTTAAATAACAACTATAAACCAACTTTTGTTTTCTAAAAGTTTTCAAAATTATTGATGTTTAGTATTTAAACCAAATTTTGAAGGAATTGGAATATTCATTAAACATTATGAAAACAATCATTTTCATAGGGTGGACCCTAAGGTCAAGTTTATAAAAAAAAACAGTTGATTGGCTTGTTAAAGTTTTAGATTCAACAATGGTTAGGGTTGAGGCATTTGATTTGAAAAGGAAGGTGGTTTAATTAATTGAGTGAAAATAGTTGTTTGGTTAAACCCAACAAGTTAATGAATGATTTGGTTTAAACTTTTGAGTTAGCCATTAGGGTTTCAACAAGAGGGGAAGAAATTATTAACAAGCAATTGGATTAAACAATTTTCAAACTATTGAAGAACAAATGAGGGGTGTAGTTTGCAAGTTTGAAATTGGAAATTTTGGGCAAGGGTGAAAGTTTTAAATTGTTTTTTTGAAATTTTCAGTTGTGATGCAAACATGGTGCAATGCAATGTGATGCATATGATGCAAGCAGAACAAACAGGTAACACCCCAGGTGTTACATATCCTCGATTGCATAATCTGGACGACGAGCAACGGAGTTAACATCTATCTCAGGATGCCATATGCGGACAAAAGAGAGAGCCACAATCGCGCCGCACGTCATCTGATTGCGCACACACGCGTGAACTTCTCCCTCACGTCCAAACAAACTGAGAAGATAACCCTAGTCTTCGGGACCTTTTTCAAGTGGATAAAATGCAGCGTTCATCGCAACCAAGACCTCGTGAAACGAACTCACGAGAATTCTCGCCTGGCGGACTCGAAATTTCAAGGTGGCCATCACAAAACCCCGACTGCGATCAGACCAAAAATTGTTCGCATGAGGTTTGGAGCTACTAGCCCCTTGAAGGATGTGATTCTCTACCCACTGCTTTTCTTCCCTGTCATCCGAATTAACGACTGAAGACAAAAACACACTCAGTGAGATGAGGAAACAAGGAAGAAAAAGACACGGGGGCTGCACTACTTACAAAGCAAGTCCCTCGCGACTACAGCCAGCTCATCCATCAGGAATTGTTCGCGTTCAGCTGCCAATTTTTGCTTGGACTTCGCCACATCGGCTATCCCGCGTATAGTTTTCAGCTTGCGCTCACCCTCCTGGACCTTATCACGAAGGCCCGCAAAAGTGCCAACAGCAGCAACAAGTGGATTTACTGGGGTGCCACATCCACTCGACGTTTCTGCGACAAACCCAGTAGCCTGGAAGCATAAAACGAAAGAAGTAAGATGCCCTACTCGAGTCAATTCTAATCGCCTATTCGACAAACGCTCGGGGGCTACTCCCATCGGGAGACAAGGCACAAACAAAGGGAACGAATTGCAAGATGAATTCTTCGATTAAAGACAACAGAGGTACGGGAATACATCCCAAGGTTCATTACATTCAAAGAGAAGAAAAAGGAAAAAATCTACGAAGCTACATTGGTGCTCCCGCTGGCAGCAGTCGCCCCTCCCCGCAGCCGAGCAAAAATCTCAGACAGCTTCCGAGCAAGAATAGCGGCTTGCTCGCTAAAACGAGAGAGTCGTACCTTTTTGCCCGTGGAGGGGTCGACCGGAAGAGCTGTGTACGCCTCCTCCAAACCTTCGACTCCATGCGCCAAAGCGAATTGTATCGCAGTCTTCGCACCAGATTCCGCTTGTGCGACTGCGAAGGCATCCAGAAGTTTTCCTTCTGAGAAGACCTTCAACAGATCATCTAGCGCGGGTGCAGGAGTGGTGTTGGCGAGGAGGCGACCGTGCAGTTGCCCCAGCACTTGAGTGGCATCATTGATCATGGAGAGAACTCCATCAGCGTGCCTTTTAAGCTGGGCAAGTGTGTCGGTTACCACATCCACCCGCTGGAGTCCAGGGATTTCTAGAGGAACATCCAGAATACCTGCGAAGGAAGAAAAGAATACTTAGCAAAGTACAGCAAAATGAAGAATCAAAGTCGCAAAATTCCAACACACTTACCCGCGAAGCGCTCAGCAAGGGGACGGAGGAACCCGACAATGTCGCTGTCGGTCTTACTGCCAGCATCCTCTAACTCCTTCAAGGACTTCCGCGCATCTGCAAGTTGTCGACCAAAATCTTCTGACTGCATGCGGGAAGCCTCTAGCTCTTGTCGAATGGCCGTCAGGTCAGCCTCCCGAGCAGTTACCTGCTCAGAGAGTTTGACCTTGTCGGATTCTGCAAATTCAAGTCGAGCTGCAAAGAGATGCTTGTCAAAAACTCAAGAATGGACGGAGTGTGGAAGACAGGGAAACGATAAAGCTCACCCTTGAGAAGAATGTTTTCAGCCTGAAGTCGGCTACGGTCTGCTCGAAGAGACTCGCAATCCGACTCGGCAAGAACGACGCGGCGACCGATCGCCGCAAGAGAATCAATAAGCGACTGCAAAAGAACGAAGACAAAAGAGTTAAAAGGGATTAAATTAGAGTATGTAACCGATTATTTACAATCGACTACAGCCTCGGGGGCTACTCCCATCGGGAGCACTGCCGTGCACCCGATAAAAATGAAATCATGAAGAGGAATTAAACTAGACTTTGAGCCTGTGGCCGATCGCATGCGATCGACTACAGCCTCGGGGGCTACTCCCATCGGGAGCACTGTCGTGCACCCGATAAAAATAAATTATGGTTTGAAGACGGAAGACGAAGTTTACCTGGCCGGAGGCGCGAGACAGCGGATCCGCAGAGCTATCCGTCACTTCCTTAGAAGCAGAAGCTCTGGCGGCAAAGCTGGGAGCTTCACGTACCATCGTCACGGCTTCGGGGGCTGCTCTGGGGGAGTTTTGGACGGTGCCCGCGGTGGGAGTTTCACCCGCATCCTTGCCCTTATTCCTCTTCTCGGGAGGAACGGCAGCGGCGTACCTGCGAGGACTGATCGTCTGCACACTGCACCGAAAGAAACAATCGATATTGAAGCACATAAAATGTTCGACCAAGATTAAGAAAAAAACACTTACTCGTCATCCTCGTCGTCATCCAGCAAGTCCGCGTTCCAAGCGGGCGTCATCACTGGGAACGAAGGCGAAGGAGCAAGGGAGCGAAGTGGAGTCGCATGGACAGGAGCTTGACTGGGCGATGCTTCCAAGGATTTGTCCTTGGAAGTAGCTTCGTCCTCATCTACCCGACGACGTTTCGTCGGAGCTCCATTCGAGTCCGCAACATCATCCGAAGAATCGTGCTCTGAACTCGAAGAGGCATTGGCGACGCTGGTGTCAATCGCGCCGTCTTGATGACTCGACACTTGCTCTGAGGCGGCTTCCCCCGTGGTTGGCGGGTAGCAGTCCGCCATGGCTAGGCTCTGCAAATATAAGAAGAAGACAAGGAAAATCTTATCGACTAGGACTCTGAACGAGAAAAAGGAACAACACGAAGACGAAAAAAGAGAAAGAAACTAACCTCGGCTGGAGGAGGATTTGAGGTGGCGAAGGCTTCAACGGAGCAATCGGGGAATTTCTCTCCCACCTTCAGTCGGGTGATACCCGCGATTTTCTTCTCGAATTCTACATTCGAAAGTTCCTCGCGGCTTACTCGACTAGGATCCTCTGAGCCCTGATACTCCCACATGGCGGAGGGCCTTTGTTGGAGTGGCTGGATCCTGCGCTTCAAAAAGATGCTCGCCAGATGCATCCCGTTGAGCACAACTCCCGCGGTCTGATCCCGAAGAGCAGCTACTCTCGCGAGTAAAGGCGCAACAGTCTGGGTCTCTTCGGATGACATCTTGTGCCCCCAAGACTTTCGCCTGGTCAAAACAGCGAACGGGTGGAACTCTACAATCCCACCCGAGCTGTTGTCGACGATGTAGAACCACCTTTTCCGCCAGCTTTGGGCGGAGTCGACGAAATGCATGTTGAAGTAGCTGCCTTCTTGTCGAGCTTGGATCCCGAAGCCGCCGGTGCGAAGCGGTTTGCCAAGCTCGGACTCCACCGGCGACTTCTCGCGGAAGATCCGGACCTTGAAGAGCGCCTTCCATAGCGCCCAGTGCGGGCGAATGCCGAGATAGCATTCACAGAACACGATGAAGCACGTAATGTGCTGCACCGCGTTCGGGGGGAGATCGTGAAGCTGTATGCCATAGACACAGCAACCCGAGGAAGAAGGGATGAAGGGGAAAAGAAAGGCCCCGAGTCACGTGGTCCACAAAGACCACGCGCTCGTTCGATTGAGGATTGGGTACCTCTTCCTTTTTCCCGAGGCGGACTCGCTTCTCCGTCTCTGCCGGCAGCAACCCCTCCCGCTGCATCTCCTTGATGCTTTTTGCGGTGGTGTTGGGAGAACGCCAGTCGCCGGCGCGGGGCGCGGGTTGCGCGGAAGGTTCACCGGATGCAGAACCGGCAGCACCGTCTCTTTCCGCCAGCCATTGTTTGCAGCGAGAGCTCGAGCGCGGGGAAGACGAAGATGGGCGCGAGGAAGAAGATGAAGACAGAGAGTTGGGAAAGTTTTACCGCAGCGCTAACACCCGTATTTATACACGGGGCAAGGCAATCTCAGCCGTACGATGCGCTACGTGGCACCTATCACGGCCGCCACGCGTAAGGATGAAACGAAGCGGCGGCCTGCGTTGTTTCGTGCCACGATCTTAACAGAAGATCGTGCGCATTTACTGCGCGTCTCGCGTAAAAACAGGGAACGACGTCTCGTTTCCCGGTCAAAAAGCTGACAAGGTGGGCCACCATCTGCTACCACTCCGTCACGTCCCATCGGGAGAAGAGGAGTGCGCCATGACGTCATGGCATTCGTCATTCAAAATCCAAATTTTTTCGAATGGAAGTTCAAACGCGAAATTATCTTCGTACGAATATCAATTCCTTCGGATAAAAGCAACTTTTCCATGAACAATTCATAAAGCAAGACCTCTTCGAACGGAGAGGAAAATACCCTATGCACGAAAACCTTTCGTATGGGCACAGCATCCCAAACATGAAACTCTTTCATACGGGCTTGGTTTTTTCCAACACGAAATTTCTTTCGTATGGAGCTCAAACAAATCAATCGGGTGGGAAAAGCCTACCTCTCCTACACATGATAATTTTTACATCATAAAAACCTGGATTGTTCAGCCGACTAGGCACATCCGGATGCCGTATTCTTCGAATATGAAGGTAAGACCCGAAAAGATCTCTCTTTTGGGCCTGGAATCGCACTCGAAAGCTGCGTCCTCCGGTATAATTCCGTGTCAACAACACGAAGAAAAATCCTAGCGGACGCGCCGGGTACCCCCATAGGTTAAGTTCGATTCGGTAAGTCCACAACGGCCCAGTCGCAACAATCACCTTATCGGGTTCGAGTCGGAGGTCTCGAATCTGAGTAGGCCAGGAATGTTTTTGCCCTAGTCGCAATTAATTGGCCCCGATCTCTCGGGAGAGCCAAGCTACTGTGCCACATCCTTCTGCAAAAAAGGCCGTAAAACAGGCGCTTATATTGCTCGATACTCGAGCATGATGACCCATGATACAGGGAACACACCCTTTTGAAAAGCAATGACTGTTAGAGCAATCTTCCATAAAAATAAGAAGAGTATGACCGCCTACTCGACTGGAAAAGCCTCAGTCAAGCACGCGCTCGGGGGCTACTGACGAAGGCATGGATCCTGGACCCTGCGAGTAAGGACACCCCCTCTCAGGCCTTCTGGTCAAGGCCTAAAAGGAAGCGCCCTTGGAGTACTCTAGAAGGCACATGTGAAGCCCACCCGCATCAACTTGCGGGTTAAGTTAGGGAATTTGTAACCGACCCAGCTAGGGTTTGAGTCCTCTCCGGGTAGAACTCGAGACCTGGCCATCTATATAAGGCCAGGAGAGCCCCCAAGGAGGGGACCAAGTAATACCGCACGACCAAAAAGCCTCGGAACTTGAGATCTACTCTTGATTCGAGCAACCTGTAACCGATCTAATCATCCAATACAGATCAGCAGAAGGCAGGAGTAAGGGTTTTACCTCTTCGAGGGCCCCGAACCTGGGTAAATCTCGCCCCCCCTATCAAGCCGACGATTTCACCAGCGCTCATGACTTCTCCTAGTCGAAACCCGATAGGGTCACCTGAGGGATTTGTGGAGTCAGAACTTCGACATGCACCTAGATACGTTTCTATCTAAACTAGACGGGTACATAACTTTATAAATACTCGGCTCGTAATTATTTAGAAGCATGATAACTGCATCGATTTTTGTGGTGGATTACTATACCATGAACATATTATTAACTCTATTAGAATTAGACAGGTAATTGTTACCACTCTATTAAATACAAGATGGGTAACTCCATATGTACTGGTTGGGTAATTATTACCAAGAGAGAATGGTAAACAAATCGATTTCGTGGTGGGTTCCTATATCATGAACACATGGCAACTCTATAAGTACGTGGTGGATAACTATATCAGTATTTTGTGAGTAACTATTACCGAGAGAGTAGTGTATCTATGTACAATGATTTCATGATGAATAACTATAGGACGATGCTAGGTATAAAATGGTATGAAAATAGCATTATCTATAGAACATTCAGAGACACAGGTGATCTGAGAGCCATGCGCACCCGATGCGTGACCAACCCTAAAAAGCCAATGCGTAGTGCACACAAAGCACAAAACTAATTACATCGTTATCATTAAATAAGGAATCCGAAAATTTAGAGGTTTTGTAGTTTAAACCTTTCATCCGATTTAGTATCCGTTTTTACCATTTGAATAGTCGTGACGAGATATTCAAAACTAGATCCCTTATTGACATGTTTCGACAAAAAAAAAGATCGGATTCAAAAGTTACCCAGCAGCAACAAGTGAGTTACCCAAACTGTAATATGTACCTTACCCACCCTCTGAACAATTATAGTTTTAGATTGAAACTAGGTCCTACTTTTGTTGTTCTTTTTTATTTTTTGAGTTTGAAAGTTATCACCTAATTTCAAAAGTGAGTTGCCACTTTGGTATGGTAATTATATCTGGCAAATGGGTAACTATATACTAACATACTTAGGGAACTCTATCCGTATTAAGGTGATAACTATATCGATTTAATATTGACAACACCAAAACACATATGGGTAACCCCTAAGCTATTACGTTGGTAACTATTGGTATCAGGTCCGGGTAACTATGTCGAACTTGTATTGATAATTACTCTAAACACCTAGCTAAATCCGTAAATAAATAGGTGGATAACTATTAGCTGAATGGAAGGGTTAACTGTATCGATTTGGGAATGATAACTATAGTGTGAACACATGTGAAACTCCATGATTAATAGGTGGATAACTATTAACTAGAGAGCACGGTAACCACCTCAATTTATGATGATAGCTATACTGTAAACACATGGATAGCTCCATAGGTAATGTGTGGATCATAGCTATATTGTAGAGACCTGGGTAACTAACTTGAACACATGGATAAGTCAATATGTGGTATGTTAATAACTATACATAGCAGAAATCGGTAATACGGGGTTGCTAACTATAGTTTAAATACCTGGGTAACTCCATTAGTTCAGAGTTGGTAACTATTAGCCAGAGGTCAGTGTAACTAAATCGATTATGTGGCGATTATGTGGTGATACGGATACCTAAAACATCCGGGTGACTCCACCACTACTCGGTGAAAAACTATTACCTAGAGGGGACGGTAACTACATCAATGACGTGGTGATAAATATGGATACTCCATAAGTACAATGTTAGTAATTAGTATCTAAGAGTGCAGGGTAACTACAATAATTTTGTGCTGATAAATATACCCTAAAACAAATGTGTACATACACCAATAGAAGGTTGGTAACAGTTACTAAGTGCGTGCCCAACGCCCCCCAAATCGGACACACATTATGTCCGTTTTGGTTCGCTCGGGGCAGTCAGTGCACACCGAATGCCATCGACAGGGATTTAGGATGGCCATGCATCCAACTACTGTCCCTATTTTGGTATTTGCATGGCCTTTTTTCTACCCTTTTTCTTCTATTTCACTTCTATTTGCAAATAAAATGACTAGATAATTGCAAATAAAATACAAATAATAACAACTAAATTACCACTATTTAAACGTTACATAATAAGTTACCAAAACAAAAATATTTCAAATGACACAAAGTTCAAATTACTAGATAAAAAACATATATGGCGATACGAGATCAAGCATCACGTCCTGGAGATCAAATGACAAATACTGACGTCGTCGGTCCCAGGGATGATGTTGAGCTCGAGAGGAGGCGGCACGGTGACAAACGGTACATATGAGATCTCCAGCGATGTGTCTCGTGTGCCGCCGAGCAGATACGGTGTCATTCCGCACGGTGGTCGGGCCGGGAACACGCACGACGACGACACCGATGAGAGCGCTGGCGACCCTGAATGTGGCGGCCTTGCGGCAGACGCCACCGAACTCACGGAGGTAGGGAATAGTGCCGGGGATGACACGATCACACCCACGGAATGGGTGTGGTCCTATATGCGATACCAGCATGCGAATGGGACAAAGTAAGATCCACATTGGCGACATCTCTTCTCCGTTGTCTGGGCTCTCTTCCTCACCCTCTGATCTTGCCTTTTGAGGGGCTCGGAGTTGGTCTCTTTTTGGGCTTGCCCTCCTCCATCGGCGGCTAGATCTTGGGCGGCGGCGGGCGGTTGCAGCAAGGGTTTGGGAATGCAGCCGGGGAGCGGAGAGTGGACACGAATGTCCCGCTGACGGGAGGGCCCGGGAAGGACAAAGGGCGGACGTGGACAGGCCGGACGCCCCACACGTGGGCTAAGTTCGATCAAAACTCAGAAGTCCGGAGACCATTGTTTGGGGGAGTGTTGGGGGGCGTGTTGTGTCCGCCCGGATAGAAATAGACTTGAATGATTTGTTTAGGAGGGGAGGGGGTTGGGCAATGCCCTAAGAGAAGAGAACGAGTAACTAATTAGATTTCTTGATAAGAAGAATACTAGAAATACATATCCAATAGGAAGTCATGAGCGAGAGATCGGGAAAGCGGTTGCATGTCGAATGCGTCGTAACTAGGTCGCAGTCTTTAATGCTCCAGTTCGTTCAACTCGGGGGATGAGGCTTCTACGGCACCGGGACGCCAAGTGCTATCAAAAGATAAGCAGAGTATAGGTACCAGCACTATCAACGTGAGCATGGGATAACTATCAACATAGATACTAGTGTAGTCGTCCACTTATTTTTATTTATGATGAAGTTACCACCAAATCACACACCTCCTAGTGTAACCTCGAAAAAATCACATTGAACAAAGGAAAGTGGGATCTAGTTTGGAGCGGAAACTAAATTTTCAACTAGACAGGTAACTCATATATTACACATGGATAACTCAAGTTTTAATGGAGGGTAACATTTAGGTATGAAAAAAAATCATCAGAACATATTAACATGAGATCTAGTTTTGAAGATCTCGACGCGGCTAATCCAAAAGTGAAAACAGATTTAAAATCGGATAAACAGTTTGACCTACAAAAGTTTTTGAATTTTCAGAATTCGTATTAAATTCCGATGGCACAATCGCTTTTGTCCCCATGCTCTTTGCATACACGAGAATTACCGGGAAAGTGTTTAGACCATGTTTTGAAAGTTATACAAGTTCAGATCACATGCGCACATACAAGGATCAACAGCGGGGAGCGCGTTCTGCGCAAAAGACTAATTTCAGAACGTTCTGAAAGTAGATTTCCCGTTCCAAAATAAGTACAAATGATTAAATGAAAATGGTACCCTATTTCATTCCCCACATAGAGCAGAGCAGCAAAACCCCTATCCCCTCGCTCCCACCAACCCATCACCAAGATGGCGGCGCCGACGACCTTCTCCGGCTCGACCTGGGCGGAGCTCCGGTTGGCGGACGCCCGCGACGTGCCACACATCCACAGCCTCATCCACCAGATGGCGGAGTTCGAGCTGCTCACCGACCTATTCGCCGCCACCACGGACCTCCTGCACTCCACGCTCTTCCCCACGCCGCAGCCGGCCCCCTTCACCGCGCTCATCCTCGACATGTCCACCTCTCCCATCCCGCCCACCGACTCCACCGTCGGCTCCCTCCGCCTCCTTCACCGCGCTCATCCTCGACATGTCCACCTCTCCCATCCCGCCTACCGACTCCACCGTCGGCTCCCTCCGCCTCGACCTCTCAGCGTCCCCTCTCTCCGACCCGGAGGCCGCGGCGTTCCAGTCCCCGCGTGGCGGCGGGCGCGTGACGGCCGGGTTCGTGATCTGCTTCCCCAACTACTCCACCTTCCTCGCCATGCGGGGGCTCTACGTGGAGGACATCTTCGTGCGCGCGCCCTGGCGCCGCCGCGGGCTCGGCCGGATGATGTTGTCCGCCGTCGCCGGGAGGGCAGCCGAGATCGGGATGGGCCGCGTGGAGTGGTGCGTGCTCGACTGGAACCAGAACGCCATCGACTTCTACGAGGGCATGGGCGCCGAGGTGTTCACCAAGTGGCGCATCTGCCGCCTAACCGGCCCCGCCCTCGACAAGTACAAGGCCGCCGGCGCTAGTAGTGGCGGTGCCGGCCAGGAGGAGGAGGACGGTGACGCCGGGAAGGCCGCCGAGTAGGTCTAGGAAACATTCAGACTGCTCCTGTAAATAAAGGTGGTAAATTTTGCACCCGCTTCCCTGCCCTGCTTCCTACATTTGGTTGTGATGTATTCCTGGATACCGGGTCAGTGCATTGATCTGTTCGTCATGGAGAGGCATTAGGTTTTTTTTTTATCAAGAGAGGCATTCCTCTAAAGATTTAAGCGTGGTGACATACCCGGCTGGTGAGGCCATTCCCACCGTAAGGATTATTAGCCGTTCGATCAGTAAGACGAGCGATCTAGATTATGCTAAACCTGATTTTTTTCTTACCGCGAGAAAAGGCTCTACCATGAAGCGAATAATCCCACCCTTGACATTGGTCCACGGCACAGCGACACGAAACTGCCTACGGGCATGGGATATCTCGTGCAGTTCGCTTCCTCATTCTGGAGCGTACGACTACACCTCTCTCCTCTCTGGCTCTCCTGCTTTAGGGTTCCTCAGGTCGCCCGCTTCTCCGCCTCCGGGCGCCGCCGGCCGGCACCTCTCACACGCTTCTCTCTAGGGACAGGTCGACCGCTGCGCCTCCGGCCGGCACCTCTCACACGCTTCCCTCTGGGGACAGGTCGCCCGCTGCTTCGCCTCCGGGCGCCGCCGGCCGGCACCTCTCACACGCTTCCCTCTGGGGACGCCCCTCTCCGCGTCCTGAGCTCTCCTACTCACATGCAGTGCTCCGCCTCTTGATCTTGTCCGCCCACAACCCCGTTGCTCGCTATGTGCAGCCGCATCGTGCGGCCCCTCGACACCCAAGGCCTCTCGCGGCCACCTGCGTCCTCTGTGCAGTGTCCAATCGATGTACACGCAACGCATATGACCAACGATGGTGACACATGGGGATGCCCACGGCAGCGCTCCTCTTCCACCGGTGTTCATCCTCTCATGTTGACCATGCCGTCGATGTTGGATCTGCCCCTTGCTGGACATGCCCGATTCATCCTGAGAATGGTTTGCCTCCTTTTACATTTTGCTCTGATCCATCTTTATGCATTTGCATATTTGTTTTATTAGGTTTATGCGTGTTGATTTAGGAACTTCGGAACTATTCTTGTCTACGTCGTGTCGAATCTCGAATTGAAAAATCTGAAACCGGAATTGTTCCCCTTTGCTGTCATGTTGTGCGTAGCAGTACGTATATGCATCTGTCTTCTGAATCTGTAACAGGGAGCTGCTGCTATGTTAGTGCCAGTGCTGTCTGATGCCCAAACACTGACCGAAAGGATTCACCATAGTGTTTAACCTTACAGACAGGGGCATGGACTTGTGTGTTGTGAAGATTCGAGATGTAAAGCGAGAGAATGAACAAATGAATCGAACTCTATTCTTTATTCCATTGACAATCGACATTTATACAAGGTGAACCATCGCAAAGAAGAGACGCGATCGTTCGAGAGGGGCGCGAGGGAACGTCGCGACGGTTGCTACGACTGATTACATAGGGAGGATTTCCCCTTTAATTAAGTAAAGTAATTAAATCCTAACACTCCCCCTAATCCTTCCTTGTACTTGCGATTGAACTTCCTTGGAATAATCTCCTCCAAAAACCCTGTGGGAAAAATATGAGGAGTACTGTAGGATATGTTGGTAAAACTCCTTCAAACCCTGTGGGAAAATAAGGAGAAAATGATCCAACATATAATGGTTATTGCCTCCGTTAACTCGATATGAAGTATATCCATAGAATTTAGAGGGCAATAAATGTGTCGTGTATACTTCCCTAAAAACCCCGGTGGGGAAAAAAGAAAGTATGACATATGATCTCATGTTGATATTACCTCATTAAAAACCTTAATGAGAACCTGAAAAGTAAACTCATAAAGGGAAAGAGTGTAATATGTTTTGAACAGGAATAGTTTAGGAAGATACTCCCCCTGATTTCTTGCAAATCCCGAAGCCGTCGCATACCAATCCCATGAATGTATTTCTGGAATGTGGAAGTTGGTAGACTTCGTGAAAGATCAGCGAGGTTATCACATGATTTGACTTGCAAGATGTTGATTTCCCACTCTTCTGGAGTTCATGGAAAAACAACTTGGGGGCAATATGCTTGGTGATATTGCTCTTTAAGTATCCTGTTTGCATCTGTGCAACACAAGCCGCATTATCTTCGTAGATAATGGTGGGTGATTCGATAGAACCAATTCCACATGACTGTTATGTGGTTTATCATTCTGCGAAGCCATACACATTCGCGTGATGCCTCATAATGCAATTATTTCAGAATGATTGGTGGACGTTGCAACGAGGGTCTGTTTTGAAGACTTCCACGATATGGCCGTTCCACCATGTAGGAACACAAAGCCGGTTTGCGATCTGGCATTATGGGGATCAGATAAGTATCCAGCATCAGTGTATCCAATCATACTGGAGTCCAGATTTCTCTGGAACTGAAAAAATAGACCAAGATCCTTTGTGCCTTGGAGATATCGAAAGACATTGACTCCCGCCCAATGGCGTTTGGTGGGAGCTGCGCTGTGTCTAGCAAGTAGATTCACTGCAAATGCGAGGTCAGGTCTCGTACAATTTGCAAGATACATAAGCGCTCCAATGGCACTGAGATATGGAACCTATGGTCCCAACATCTCTCCATCATCCCCGGCCTGAACGGATCTTCTCTACGTCTAGAGATCGAACCACCATGGGAGTTTTAGATGGGTAGGATTTGTCCATATTGAATTTCTCCAATATTTTCTGGATAGGCAGCCTGGTGTACCATTATTCCCGAGGGAAGGTGCTCGAGTTGAAGACCCAAGCAAAATTTGGTTTTACCCAAATCCTTCATCTCAAATTCCATCTTTAGATGATTGCGTGCTTCATCAATGTCTTGTGCGTTGCCAATGATGTTGAGATCATCGACGTACACAGAAATGATGCAAAATCCTGAAGAATACTTCTTGATGAAGACACATGGGCAGTCATCATTGTTGGAGTAACCCTTCTGAAGAAGGAACTCACTAAGTCGGTTGTACCACATCCGCCCCGACTGCTTCAAGCCGTATAAAGACTTGTTAAGTTTTACACAGTACATGTTGCGTTTTGCGCTTGCATCCGGGACAGAGATTCCGTCAGGAACTTTCATATAAATGTCCGAATCTAGTGACCCGTAAAGATATGCGGTCACGACATCCATCAACTGCATAGATAGACGATTTTGCACTGCCAAAGATATTAGATATCGGAAAGTAATACCACTCATCACTGGAGAATATGTTTCATTGAAATCAATGCCGGGTCTCTGCGTGAAACCCTGTGCTACGAGCCTTGCTTTGTATCTCACCACCTCATTGTTCTCATTCCGTTTCCGGAGGAAAACCCATTTGAATCCCACGGGGAAAACTCTGGGAGGTGTAGGTATTGCTTTTGTGAATACCTTCCTTTTATTGAGCGAGGCTAATTCTGCTTGTATTGCATCCTTCCATTGAGGCCAGTCGGAGCGTTTTTCACACTCAACGATAGTCCTTGGATCATGATCATTAAGAAGGGTATTTGCAATTGTAGCAGAAAAATAAGTGTCGACAATCGTAGACTTACGGTCATATGATTCTCCACAATCGATATAGTTGATGGATATCTCGTGCACCCTTGATGACTCTTCGTGATTTCCCAATACGCATGAGTCTAGGTGTTCCGATGTCCCAGCCAGTGTGCGCAAGCTGGAGCTGGGTTGTAGAGGTTGCCCTTCCACTGGGTGTATACTACCCATAAGGTGTTTGTCAACGTTGAGTTGACTTACATTTACTGACTTCGAGGAGTTTCTCCTCGCTCTCCTTTGCTGCTTGCAAGAAGCAAGATCCGAGTCAGATGTCGTACTACTCCCCCTCTTTTTGGGAACGGGTAGTTGAGTGGTTTTAGTTGGTACCTCCACTCTTTCGGGCGCATTTCTGGCGGGATTCAAGGATTTTATGACACCTTTTGGATCAGTAAATGAATCTGGCAGATTATTTGCAAGATGTTGCAAATTTATTATTTTCCGAACTTGGAGTTCAGTTTCTTGGGTACGTGGATCGGAGGCTGAAACGGCAAGAGCATTGCAATCAATTTCCGGGCATTCTTTCTGGTACTTGAAATCTCCCCCTAATGCCGGGAAATTTTCCTCGTCAAATATACAATCAGGGTGACGGGCTGTGAATAGATCCCAAGTAAGGGGTTCCAGGTACTTAATAATCGACGGCGATTTGTACCCCACATAGATCCCCAGTTTTCTGTGTGGGCCCATGGATGTCCGCTGAGGTGGTGAGATCGGGATGTATGTAGCACATCCGAAGTTACGCAGATGGGAAATGCTAGGTGGATTTCCACGTACCAATTGCAGAGGGGAAGTACTGTGATATGCAGTAGGTCGCAATTGTATTAAGTCCGCAGCGTGTAAAACTGCATGACCCCAACACGATGTTGGCAAGCTGCAATTCATCAACAAAGGTCTTGCAATGAGTTTGATCATCTTAATTAGGGATTCAGCCAAACCATTTTGAGTGTGGACGTATGGAACAGAGTGCTGAACTTCAATCCCCAGGGCCATGCAATAGTCATTGAAAGCACGTGAGGAGAATTCTGCAGCATTGTCCATGCGAATTGATTTAATTCGACTTTCCGGATAATGGGCCTGTAACTTAATTACTTCCCTCATTATCTTGGCAAATGCATGGTTCCGTGTGGAAAGAAGGCACCCATGTGACCATCGTGTAGATGCGTCAATAAGAACCATGAAATACCTAAACGGTCCAGATAATGGTTGGATCGGACCACAAATATCTCCTTGAATTCGTTCAAGAAATTGAAGTGGTTCAGCTTGAATCTTGAGGTGCGAAGGCCTCAGAATAAGCTTTCCCGTGGCACATGATGTGCACACAAAATCCGATGACTGGGGAAATTTGGACTCAACCAAATTGTGACCAATGGAATTGCTAGTAATCTTCCTCATCATCCCGATACCAGGATGGCCTAGGCGATCATGCCAGGTTTGAAATGCGTTAACATTTTGTAAAATTACCTTGTAAGCAACATGTTCTACGGGCTTAATGTACGTATAGTACAGTCCGGACGACAGAGAGGGAATTTTTTCAAGTACTTGTGTCACATCCCAGTTTTGGAATACCTGATAACACTGTTGTTTTGCTAATTGCTTGACAATTAAACTTTGATTGTGACAATTAAACTTTGATTGTATTTGTTTGAGTGCAACTAAACAAACTAATTATATAAACTTACATGGCTAAGAAATTGTAAACAAAATATTCAACATATTGTTCCAATGACCTTGGAAATATTTTCCAAAATAAATATTGATCAAAGAGTTTTCCAAAACTATCTTATGAGTCCCATACATGTTGAATATTATTCCAAGACCCAAATTAAGAAAGATGAAACACTTAATAAAATTTCCCTAAAGATTATCAGAAAAAGAGGCATTCTTAAATGCACCAAAATATTATCAAATGTTTTTCCAACCTTGCAAGATTAAAAACAAAGGTATTGGAGAGCATTGACTTGCTATCTATAGTCACATAAATATTTTGGCAAAGCATTGCTAAAGAAAAGCCAAGTGCTTTATTAAATAGAAATTCCAATATTTCCAGAAACAGAAAACTCAACAAGTTACTTCTGGAAACTTTAATCAAATGATCTGAAATTCATACCATTGCTTCCTTATATCAAATAAGGAACACAAACAAGAGGAGATCAAAAATTGAATCCATTAAAGTCCTGAAAACATGGTTTTTCTCCACAGCAACATTTGGGATTTTGAACAAGTTTGTTCTACAAACTGTTTCCAAATGCCATGAAATAAATACCACATGCTCTATATCATAAATAAGGATGAAAACCAAAAGGGCACAAGTTTTTGAATATTTAAGTTGCCAAAAACCCCTGTTTCTTTACAGCACCTTTTTGAAATTTGAACAAGTTTGTTCTATGAAGTAACTCAAAATGACTTGAATTTTCTACCACATAAGGAACACATCAAATAAGGAATGTGTGCCAAAAATTATCATTTTTGGAAGCTCCTAAGTAGTCTAATAAATTCAATGTCCATTTTTGTAAGAATTCAAATTTGAACAACTTTGAATTATAAAGTTTCCCCAATTGAGCCAATTTTCATATATGTTGTACATCTCAACTAATTAGAATTTTGGGCAAAAGGATTTCAAATTTTAACTTTGTTTGCCTAGGGAAAACATCCATTTTCTGAGAGTACAGGGACCTACTTGTAATTCTCCAGGGACCAAAATGTAATCCTAGTCACACCTTCTTCTTCCTCCTGTAGATGACGCAGCAGAGGGCATGGAGGCCCATGCTTCTTGGATTCGAGTAGAAGCCATCTAGTTGATTAAAAGCCCCCATGTGCACCTCTGTGGTCACTACCTGCTCCCTCTCCCCCCCCTCGAAGTCTCTCCTCTCTCTCTCTTAGATTTTTACAAACCAAACCCTAAGCCCGTACATGGTCGCCGGCGATTCGGTAGTTGCAGCGCTCACCGACGGCAGCCGTTGTGCCCTTCAGCTCCGCATCGACGTGTAGAGGGCGTGTGCCAGAGGAATCAGGGCGGAAGGACGCGATGAGCCCGCGCCATCTCCATCTTCCCCGAGCCCGACGACGACTCCGGCGAGCCATTGCCGCGGCCACAGACTTCCTCCTCCTTCACCGTCGGTTCCATAGCATCTAGGGTAAGCAGGGGAATCCCCCCGTCGTTTTCCCCCTCCCTCTCCCTCTAGAACGCCGCCGGCCGTGGTCACCGTCGGCCGCCGCCGCGCAACCGTCGCCGCCGCCCTCCGTTCGCTCCCGGGAAGCGAGACCGCCATATTTAGCTCCCCCTCGACGCGAGCAACGTGCGTATAGTCTTTGATTCGGGAAACGCGGTCGATTTCACTCAGATTGGAGCTCGCCGGAGCAGATTCCCGCCGGCGTGACGTCGTGCTGACGCAAACCGTAGCGTCATCCTCCCTTGACCCCGCGCGGGCAAAGTCAAACTGCGGGTGGGGCCTTGCTGTGCTCGCGTGGCAGCCCCGTGGCGGCCAGGCCCGCAGGTCAGCGGCTTTGGCTGGGATCTGCCGCGGTGCAACTAGATCCAGGCCGGCCCTATTCGCAGATCTGGCCCAACAACAATGTTTTTCCATTTAATTTTTGACAGAAACATGTATGGTTACTTTTAGCTCCAAAAGGCAACTTAAAAGATGAATTTTACCAAACCAAAATTCACAGATCTAAAGCAACAAAATATGAACCATCTCCACTTTGTAGATATACATTTGGATGGATAGATTTGAAATGAAAAATGTTTTGGTAACAGCTACCAGAAACACCAAAATGAGCACCATTTCTATTTTACAACTCAGAATGAAGTGAGGCCAATTGCATTGGAAAGCCCTTGAAATTTCCTAACAGGATCATTTAACCTCGTTTCCAAATTCCATGTTTTTGAAATGGCATGCAAATTGGTAAAACACCAGTGAGCACTTTGGTGATTTATAAATTAATTAAAGATGAATTTTGATGCAAACTCAACTGGATGGTCTTTTATGTGTTTAGGGCTATCCAAACCTAGAAGGGTTTAATTTTTAGAGCATACTAGAAAATTTTGTGGACAGATCCTTGTTTTGCATATTTCTGCCATTTTGGCATTTTAGCTAATTAATTGTTGTGATTATATTTTTGTGTTACAATATTGTTTTCTAGCATGTATAAGTTGTGTGAACTTGTTTTATAAGGTTTACTTAGCTATTTTAGCATGTTAGAATGTGTGGACTTGAGTGGAGAAGAAATAGAACTTTGTTATTAACATATGTTTTTTCTCTAGTTAATATTTTGCATAGTATTTTGAGTGATAAATTATGTGCAAACACTTGGATTGTTGTGTTGAGAATATTAGATACAGCACCCTTTTGATACTTATATTTTGTTGTTAATCACCTCTGCTAGCTTGCCTTTGAATTGGTATAAAAGCATGAGTAGCTTAATCATTACTATGAGAATGGTTATGGAAAATTCCTCATGTGTGGAATTTTGACATAATCATTTGTGGTTTTGTGACCACATATTTTTGGGTTGTATCCATAGGTCCAGTAGCATTTTGATAATTTGTTATGAGTACTTGACCCCTAAAATTTTCACTTGTGTGAAAACAATAACATGAGTAGCAGTGCCTTGCTTATTTAAGCACCCTATTATTTTCTGCTAGTATTGTTAATGCACTAGATGCTAGTTTAGTTTTTTGTTAATTTTTAGCAAGTGGACCAGAGGCATTGTGACCTCTTAATGCTTTGATATGCTAGTGGAACACCCACTGGTTTCATTGCATTTTTGGTGGAAACATTATTTCCCCCACACTAGATGTGTTTCTTTTATATATGTTTTGAGTAGATCTTTAAATGCTTTTTAGGCTTATTGCTAGATTAATTCTCATGAAACTAGTACCATTTAGGTACTGTTTTGGTTATAGCACCTCTAGATACTTGGTGCTTGTGTTTGAAATAGATTTAAATAGTAATGCTTAAAGTCTAAATTTCATACTAGGATATTCATGTATGCTTTTTGTCTTGTTTTCCCCTAGGGAAAAATATGAATCTTTGGTGTGGAAACCAGAGGATGGAATGTCCTTGTGGCATTTATTATCTTAGGGTTTTCACCTCTGATAGGTTTCCTCTTAAGTAGCATAAAAAGCATGAGTAATACTTGGATGACTAGGAATAAATCTCCTCACATGTGTAGCATTTTAAGCATAGTTTTTCCTTGTTTCCTAGCTATGTTTTTTTATGTTATTTTGTGGAATCCAGTAGCATTTATGGTACTGGTTAGAGGAGTATTTTGCCTCTGCTAGCTTGCACACTTGTGCATAAAATTAACTAGTGTAGCCTAAACTAGTCTAGTATTTTTCCTAAATTTTCTACTAGTATGAGTAGGAGTTTTTGGATGCTAGATTGTTTGTTTGGAGCACTTTTATAAAAGTGACCAGAGGCTTATTAACCTATGGGTGAGCATTTTTGCTAGTGGAACCCCCACTTGTACTTTTGCATCATGGTGGAAATAGGCTTGACTTGTTGTCATGAGCCTTTTTCACCACTTGAGTATTTAGCAAATTATATGTGCTAGCCATAGAGATTGTTGGGGAAGTTTTTAGACATAAAAATGTGTTTATGTGACACCCTACTGTCTAGTAACATGTGCTCTACCCCACTGGTCCATTATGTTCTTAACTAAAAATCATTGAAGTGGCCACACATAAACACTAGGAAAAAAGCAGACTTTTCAACTATAGTTTGTATGCCAATTTTTCTTAAGGGAAAAATTGAGAACTTGGGTGGTACTTCTTGATTGCTTGCTGTATGTATTACTTGTAGCCTTGTTTGTCTTGTTTGGTTCTGAATGTGTGTCCTTTATTCTCTTTTTACGACGTTAGAAAACGAAGAGGAAGGAAGTGTCGTGAAGCTCTGTTTCAAGTTCCAGTCACTCCAACAACCAGGGACACAAAGAGATACCAGGCAAGCATCCTGATTGCTTGCTGATACAATACTTACCATTATATATCATGCATGTTTTACCTCTGAAGTTTTACCAAAACTTGATTATCAAAACTATTTTTGATGTGGAAATTACTACTATACTATATTATAGGTTACTATCATGCCAGTAGTTAAACTTGGTAATACCAAGCCCATAAGCCACCACATGGTATTATTACCATCAAATATACTAGTCCCTAAGTGGACACCCTAAAATTGTGATTCTACAAAACAAAGGCTTTACGGAAAAACCCGGAGAAAAGGCGGATCCTTGTTCTCCGGAGGAATGTGGAAGTGGTCATTTTGAGAAAGTGGTGTTTTCAAAAATGACACATAACCTAGTCTTCGCCGGACAACCTTTACCGTACTGCCACCCTACCCCAACATGGGCAAGGGGCTTAACTTGAAGTTTGTTCCTATTAGTGTGTGCTATCTCACTTGCTATAAGGGGCGTCGTACCTCGAACCGAATGTCGTCAAAACTCCCAATGTTGAGGCATATAAAGTGTGGGATTAATTTTCCCTCCGGATGCATTCATTGAGGCTCCTGGCTAGGCAGGGTGGGACTTGATGCCGGGGAGAACAACCTCAATCGAGAGATAGGCATATACTAGCTTGAACATAGTGGATGGTTATGATCAGATACCTGATGTTTACATACTGTTGTTACAGTCCGTGGTTGTTTCACGGGAGGTGTACTGGATCTGGTGGATGTGTACACCTTGCAGAGTACAACTTTTTCGAAGAAGCCGCGTCCTCGGATATGGACAGTTGAATGGCCATGTAGCTAGCATTGTGTCAATGTTTTCAAAAGGAAGTTTTTGAAAAGGGAAATTTTGGAAAGGAAGTATTGAACTTGTGAAGTTCGGAAAGGAATGGAAAACTTATACCGTGGAGGTATCGTCGATGATGAAAAGCCAGATGTTGTTATACAAAACAAAGTGTTTTGAAAAGAAAAACCTTTTCTACTCTAAGCAAGAATTTTGGAAACTGATTCCAAGAAGTTTTGCAAAGAGAAAATATTCTTTAACAAAACTTTACAAAACCTCTTGTACATGTGATATCTACAAGAGAAATAAAACTATATTATTTTCTTCTGAAGTATCTTCTTCAACGAAGATACAGATTAACCTGACTGCAACTGTGGTGTCATCATATATGAACACCATTGATAGTGAACCCTATTTATAGCCTACCTAACCCACCATATAAGCATATTTGCATGTTGGTAAGTGACATGATGGATGTCTTGCTGAGTACATTCAAATGTACTCATTATGGTTTCGCCCCTGGTATCTACTTATCAGATTTGGAGAAGGAGCCTCCAAAGGATATCTATGAAGAGAAGTACGGAGTTGACGGCTTTGCGAACTAGGATCGTCTCCGGGTCAGCAGCCTGTAGGTTAAGGCGTGACTTGGGCTCAACTACGTTGTGTTTTAATTGTCTTCCGCTGTGTTTGTTAAGTTGCCTGCCCTTTGTGGCAGTTGCGTTAAACTTGATCATGTGATCTTTTTGTAATACCTTTATGTATTCGTGTAATGGATGATGTATTTCTGTGTGCCAACTGTGTATGTTGTTCACGACTGATCTTTCTGGGATCGTGAATGTATGCATACGTAGGGTTTCAGACTGCCGGTCTGGGGTCCTTACAACTTGCTTGCCATATCCGTGATCTTTTGTGAAGAGTAAATATTCCTCTTTGTTGTCTTCATGGGTTTCAATGTGAAAACCATTCTTACGGATATCTCTATAACTGATTAGGGTACGTGAAGAATCAGGATATAATAATGCATCCTCAATTGTCACTTGTGTACCACCTGGGAGGGTAAATATGGCACGGCCGGTGCCAACAATTACCGTATCGCGTCCAGCGATTGTTAAAATATCACCATTCATCTTTTTCAGAGTTTGGAAATATTTCAACTCCCTCAGTATGGAGTTTGTGGTAGCACTGTCCACAAGGCATAATTCCTCTTCCATCGGATTGTCCCCGTAGAGAACTATATATAAAAATGAAGAATTTTCAATAAGAATCCTTTATTTAAATACATAGATTACAATCTTATTATATCAACGTGCTGATACAATATAAAAGACAACAATACTTATGTTCTATCACAAATGGACATGAATATATCATTCACTAAGGAGGTGGCGGGACTAGTCGAAGTCTCCAAACATGTCGGTTGAGGCGTACTCAACCATCATGTATTCCGTTCCTTTAGGGTCCTCTGACGGAAGGAGAGTAACGGCGTTGCTAGGTCCCGGGAGAACGTCTTGCGAACAACCAGCTCCATCGGCGCCATCTGGATGAAGGTTGAAGTTGGCTTCAAACCTTTTCCCTCGAGGTGCGTTGCGTCCACGGGATTGCTGGTACAGAATGGCCAGATGCTTTGGGGTCTTGCACTTTTCAGTGGGGTGCGTGTAGCATCCACACTTGTCGCAAAGTTTAGTTTTGTCAAACTTGGGCTTTGCGGTGCCTTTCCCACGGTCTGAGCTTCTAGGCTTTCTGTTCCGGTTGCGTTTTCGCTTACCATGGAAGTTCGAGGGCTTTCCTTTGAAGCCACCATCAAACTTTCGTATGTTCACGACATTCATATGAACTTCAGGTAGAGGTTGAAAACCAACCGGGCGCTGAGAGCCATTCTTAGCGAGTAGCTCATCATGCTTTTCAGTCTGAAGTAGAATATGAATAAGATCGGAATAGACTTGGTAGTCGCGAGCACGGTACTACTGCTGGAGGATCCTGTCAGATGGGAGCATAGTAGAGAGAGTTTTCTCTATCTTCTCCGCATCAGTAGGTTCCTTCCCGCAAAAGCGCAGTTTGGAACTGATCTTATGAACCTCATGATTGTACTCCCCGACGGATTTAAAATCTTGGAGTCGGAGGTGTGTCCAATCATGGAGTGCTTCAGGCATGACAACTGCCTTCTGCTGTTCATACCTCGTCTTGAGGGCCTGGAACAAGGTACTAGGGGATTCTTCCTCCAAGTACTCAGACTTCAGATCTGGGTGAATATGGTGCCTTATGATGTACAAAGCAGCATATTTTTGCTCATCTGTCAGCGGCGTCACTCCAGCCGGAGGTGGATTCTCCGGGGTCTGGATTGCACGCACTAATCCACGGGACGCAAGGGCGATCTTGATGTCCATGGCCCATATAGGATAGTTGTGGCCGTTGAGAGCGAGTGAATCAAACTCTCGAGCCATCGTTTACCTACATGGTAAACCAGAGAATATTAATTTACATTTCGTAAATTAAGATCCATCATGGTCATGTTGTAATGAACTTGCAAATTGTTAATTCAAGTGAAGACTTGAATTTTACTTAGTGTAGAGCTCAAACATCTATCATAAGATTTTGAAGATATCACCATTTGGAGTCCGTCTCGCTTGGAGATATCACCAAAATGGAGTCTATCTCACAATACTAAGAAGCATAATCTGATCAAATCAGTAGATGCTTTGATCTTAGTATCTTATGTTATGAATTAATTTAAATATATGAGAGAGCACATTAAAGGTAATCATAATGTCAATATTGACAAAATGTAGACCTCGCAATAGTGATGGATAATCTGCACATAATGCAGTAGATGCCACATTACCTTGTGATCTCATATATAAATTTGAGTTCACCACTTAACAAGTTTGCAATTTCAATTTGCAAGAAATTTGAAATCTCAATTGCAAATAGTAGAACATTTCCAGTGATACACATAGTATTTGAAACCTCTCTCGACTTTGAAGTTTTCTGTCCAGAAAATAGTTGGAGTTTCAAAAACAGATTGTTGCATAAAGTTTCATCAAAACTTTACTTCTATTATCTTGTTTCTATCCAAAAGCTTTTATACTTGCCGATGTCCCGAGAAGACCAAAAATTGCCTAGCTCTACAGTGATGATGGTCAGCAGTAGATATAGTTCTTCAGCCACTTCTAGGATTTTGAATCATCCCCCTACGTAGCTCCAATGGAGCCTTGTTTGTGTGTTTTGGCTTGCTTATGTGTGTCCGTAGGACTGTGTGCTATTGCGTGGTATAGAATTTGGTTCATCTAGGCTTCTATATGTTTGTGGGGTGCTCAAATTTTGCAAATTTGTGATTGCCCCGCTCTTGTTTTTGAATCGCCTCGTGTTAAATTTTTGCAAGCAAAAATGTTTGTATAGTATTCAAAAACAAGAATTTGTTGCTTAGACTTATATTTGTTTTCGCTTCGAAATGCCACCCGTCGTGAACCACCACCATCAATAAAAGCACCATTGGACCTAATCATAGAGGACCATCAAGCCACACGAACTGATAGCGTTGCTACCAGTGATGCACTCCAACAGATAAAGCTCCAACAACGACAACCTTCATAGAAGAACAGGAATGAAGAAAACCAACCTATACTGACCAAAACCTCTATGTTTTGCCGGTTTGCAAAAGACTCTTTTTACCATGTTGGCTAAACATTGCACCTTATTATGTCCCCTTTTAAAAGACCAAACTAGAGAAATCCCCTCTTAAAAGTTATATACCTCCCTCCTCTGGAGAAAGGTGCAAAAGAAGTCTCCACATGCCATGATGCGCAACCCCCTCAGAAAGCCAATCAAAAGAGCACAATTCAATATTCGACGATGACGCTAGTCGTATCTTGTCGGACAAACATTATTAAATAGAAAGCTAACAAGACTAACATGCTTTGTATAATATTAGGTTGACACCTAACCAAAGCATGCGAACTACTTACAACTCTTTCTAAACCCAGAAATTAAGTGACTTATGACACCTTTTAATTTAGTGGGTAAAAAGGAGAAGTCACGAGAAAATAAGATGATGACCTATTCGTTTTCTAGTCAATAAGATATCGGGTGTATCTACTTTGGAAATCAAAACTTGGTAGACATTGTAGGTACTATGAAATTCGGGGTTTAGAAATAAGTGAACAATGGAATGGTTGTGATAGATCTAGGAAACAAGTTTTCCTGTTTTTGTTTCTTTGTGTGCTCTTGATTGAAATAAATTTGTGTTTTATTCAATCTTGCTTCCTAACTTATATGGAGTTGTTAGGACTTGTTATTATGTGGTTTTCTTACAATAAATCCACCATAGAAAGTGTGTGCATGATTGGAAAATTCGAAGAAAAATGAAATAGCATTTGTTACCTTCTAGTTTTATTATTTGGATTGTTGAGTGGGCAAATCCTCGTAGATTTGTTGTACCTAGATTTTGTTATGGTTATTATAGATCCAGTACCATTTTGGTACTGTTATTTATATGCTATTATCTTCATTAAATCGCATGTGATCTTATAGCAAAGCATGAGTGACAATTGCTATTTTTTTCCAGTTTTTATTATTTGGAATTATTGTGAAAGCTAGACCTTTGTGTGAATGCTTTGATAAATTTTGTGCTATGTTTTCTTTGAGTCCAGTACCATTTAGGTACTGATATTTTGATGCTTGTACCTATGTTAGCCTGCATGTCTCTTAATAGTAAAGCATGTGTAAGAATTACTATCAGTATGCACTAGTATTGCTTCACTAGATTAAATAGCCTTATATTTTTATCTTGTATGCAAAGTTTTTCATGAGTAATCAGAGGTTTAGTACTTATTTTGCCTTGGTATTAGTAGGCCATAGCCCACTGGTCCCATTGTATTTTGGCTTGAGGATGAAAATCCCCAACCATACACATGTGTGAAAATAGCATGTTTCACTATGTGATTGATTCCTATTTTCCACCATGGAAAATATAAATTGTTTCTTTTCACTTATGCAAGTGAGAAGTTTATTTCTTATTGTAAATACTAATATGTTTAGGTGTGATCCTTTTGTTAGCATAATATTCCTTAGGGGTATCATGTTAAGAAATGTTTCACTATCATGTGCTGAAATTAAATTGTTCGCAAATAAAATAAATTCCTGTTGATTGGTAGATTGTTTGTGAATAATTTTAAATTGATTGTATGGATTTTTGAAAAGGTTTAGATCAATTTTCATTAATTTCATAGCTACTGGTTGTGTGAGTTATACCTTGCTTGTTTGCTAGTAATTGTTTAAGAAAAACATAAATTGCTAGAATTAATTTATGCATGTTTAATGGTTGATACATAGAATTGTTTTGATGTTTGTGCTTACTAACATGAGTAAGTTTTGTGTACTGTGATTAGGTACATTTATATTCATGACTTGCTTGTTTAAGTTTAAACATCATGATAGCAATTGTTTGTTCCTCTAGAGTGAAACTAGTTTTCACCACTAGAAAATGGTGATTTTTGCTCTAGTATTACACTCTTTTATTTTATGAGTATATGTGTTGATATAGCATGTTTAGGAAGTTATTACTTCTGTTATCATGCCATGAATTATTTAGTTTCATGTTCTATGGTTATAGGATATGATTATCTCTTATAGAATGCTGGTATAGATTTTTCATACTAGTGTGTTATTTGTGCAGTCCTAGTTTATGTTATGCCTGTGTAATAGGAGTTTTATCTTGTGTGAAGATGGTGTTTTAGAGTATATTTATGATTGGATTCATTGGTTTCTAGGTACTGGTTGTTTGCTAATTGTTCATGATTGATGAATTCCAAAGCCTCTAATAAACAATAACCTAGTGAATAAATAGTCTATTCATCTGTAGTGTTGTTGCTTGCTTATTGGATTTTGTTTAAATGTTTTACCTTAGCATGAGTTTATACTTGTGTTATGATTGTGCTTAAGAGTATCTTATGAAACTAAAACATCCAACCAAAATCATGAACACGTTAAGTGATAGTTGCTTGTGGTGAGTAATATCCACTGCCATGGGTATTTGTTTTGTCTGTTTGTTTTACCTTAGCAACCAAACCTTTGCACCCACAAGCTATATTTTTAGCTTCTTATATACCTTGTTATGAGAGTGGTACACCACTCCATATGTGGTATGTAATATGTCGGATATAGCTAGGAACTCATGTAATAATTGACGGTATTTTTCCAGGTAGTTCTGCACTAACCTTAATTTTGTTCATTTCTAAATCGTCCAACACTCAAGGTTAAACTAGGAAACAAAAGTTTTGGACCTAAAACAAGTACTGGTGTACTTCTTTTAATAGTGAATTCACTAATTTAGGGATGTACCCCACCTCCCAAGAAAAGTCAAAGGGGGGAAGCACCTGCACTCCAACACTAACATTGTGTTTGTTGGCCCTCCCTTAGTCCTCGCTTGTGAATCTCGGGGACGAGATTCTTTTTAAGGGGGGAAGACCTGTCACATCCCAGTTTTGGAATACCTGATAACACTGTTGTTTTGCTAATTGCTTGACAATTAAACTTTGATTGTGACAATTAAACTTTGATTGTATTTGTTTGAGTGCAACTAAACAAACTAATTATATAAACTTACATGGCTAAGAAATTGTAAACAAAATATTCAACATATTGTTCCAATGACCTTGGAAATATTTTCCAAAATAAATATTGATCAAAGAGTTTTCCAAAACTATCTTATGAGTCCCATACATGTTGAATATTATTCCAAGACCCAAATTAAGAAAGATGAAACACTTAATAAAATTTCCCTAAAAGATTATCAGAAAAAGAGGCATTCTTAAATGCTTCACCAAAATATTATCAAATGTTTTTCCAACCTTGCAAGATTAAAAACAAAGGTATTGGAGAGCATTGACTTGCTATCTATAGTCACATAAATATTTTGGCAAAGCATTGCTAAAGAAAAGCCAAGTGCTTTATTAAATAGAAATTCCAATATTTCCAGAAACAGAAAACTCAAACAAGTTACTTCTGGAAACTTTAATCAAATGATCTGAAATTCATACCATTGCTTCCTTATATCAAATAAGGAACACACACAAGAGGAGATCAAAAATTGAATCCATTAAAGTCCTGAAAACATGGTTTTTCTCCACAGCAACATTTGGGATTTTGAACAAGTTTGTTCTACAAACTGTTTCCAAATGCCATGAAATAAATACCACATGCTCTATATCATAAATAAGGATGAAAACCAAAAGGGCACAAGTTTTTGAATAATTTAAGTTGCCAAAAACCCCTGTTTTCTTTACAGCTTTTTGAAATTTGAACAAGTTTGTTCTATGAAGTAACTCAAAATGACTTGAATTTTCTACCACATAAGGAACACATCAAATAAGGAATGTGTGCCAAAAATTTATCATTTTTGGAAGCTCCTAAGTAGTCTAATAAATTCAATGTCCATTTTTGTAAGAATTCAAATTTGAACAACTTTGAATTATAAAGTTTCCCCAATTGAGCCAATTTTCATATATGTTGTACATCTCAACTAATTAGAATTTTGGGCAAAAGGATTTCAAATTTTAACTTTGTTTGCCTAGGGAAAACATCCATTTTCTGAGAGTACAGGGACCTACTTGTAATTCTCCAGGGACCAAAATGTAATCCTAGTCACACCTTCTTCTTCCTCCTGTAGATGACGCAGCAGAGGGCATGGAGGCCCATGCTTCTTGGATTCGAGTAGAAGCCATCTAGTTGATTAAAAGCCCCATGTGCACCTCTGTGGTCACTACCTGCTCCCTCTCCCCCCCCTCGAAGTCTCTCCTCTCTCTCTCTTAGATTTTTACAAACCAACCCTAGCCCGTACATGGTCGCCGGCGATTCGGTAGTTGCAGCGCTCACCGACGGCAGCCGTTGTGCCCTTCAGCTCCGCATCGACGTGTAGAGGGCGTGTGCCAGAGGAATCAGGGCGGAAGGACGCGATGAGCCCGCGCCATCTCCATCTTCCCCGAGCCCGACGACGACTCCGGCGAGCCATTGCCGCGGCCACAGACTTCCTCCTCCTTCACCGTCGGTTCCATAGCATCTAGGGTAAGCAGGGGAATCCCCCCGTCGTTTTCCCCCTCCCTCTCCCTCTAGAACGCCGCCGGCCGTGGTCACCGTCCCGCCGCCGCCGCGCAACCGTCGCCGCCGCCCTCCGTTCGCTCCCGGGAAGCGAGACCGCCATATTTAGCTCCCCCTCGACGCGAGCAACGTGCGTATAGTCTTTGATTCGGGAAACGCGGTCGATTTCACTCAGATTGGAGCTCGCCGGAGCAGATTCCCGCCGGCGTGACGTCGTGCTGACGCAACCGTAGCGTCATCCTCCCTTGACCCCGCGGGCAAAGTCAAACTGCGGGTGGGGCCTTGCTGTGCTCGCGTGGCAGCCCCGTGGCGGCCAGGCCCGCAGGTCAGCGGCTTTGGCTGGGATCTGCCGCGGTGCAACTAGATCCAGGCCGGCCCTATTCGCAGATCTGGCCCAACAACAATGTTTTTTCCATTTAATTTTTGACAGAAACATGTATGGTTACTTTTAGCTCCAAAAGGCAACTTAAAAGATGAATTTTACCAAACCAAAATTCACAGATCTAAAGCAACAAAATATGAACCATCTCCACTTTGTAGATATACATTTGGATGGATAGATTTGAAATGAAAAATGTTTTGGTAACAGCTACCAGAAACACCAAAATGAGCACCATTTCTATTTTACAACTCAGAATGAAGTGAGGCCAATTGCATTGGAAAGCCCTTGAAATTTCCTAACAGGATCATTTAACCTCGTTTCCAAATTCCATGTATTTTTGAAATGGCATGCAAATTGGTAAAACACCAGTGAGCACTTTGGTGATTTTTATAAATTAATTAAAGATGAATTTTGATGCAAACTCAACTGGATGGTCTTGTATGTGTTTAGGGCTATCCAAACCTAGAAGGGTTTAATTTTTAGAGCATACTAGAAAATTTTGTGGACAGATCCTTGTTTTGCATATTTCTGCCATTTTGGCATTTTAGCTAATTAATTGGTGTGATTATATTTTTGTGTTACAATATTATTTTCTAGCATGTATAAGTTGTGTGAACTTGTTTTATAAGGTTTACTTAGCTATTTTAGCATGTTAGAATGTGTGGACTTGAGTGGAGAAGAAATAGAACTTTTGTTATTAACATATGTTTTATCTCTAGTTAATATTTTGCATAGTATTTTTGAGTGATAAATTATGTGCAAACACTTGGATTGTTGTGTTGAGAATATTAGATACAGCACCCTTTTGATACTTATATTTTGTTGTTAATCACCTCTGCTAGCTTGCCTTTGAATTGGTATAAAAGCATGAGTAGCTTAATCATTACTATGAGAATGGTTATGGAAAAATTCCCTCATGTGTGGAATTTTGACATAATCATTTGTGGTTTTGTGACCACATATTTTTGGGTTGTATCCATAGGTCCAGTAGCATTTTGATAAGTTTGTTATGAGTACTTGACCCCTAAAATTTTCACTTGTGTGAAAACAATAACATGAGTAGCAGTGCCTTGCTTATTTAAGCACCCTATTATTTTCTGCTAGTATTGTTAATGCACTAGATGCTAGTTTAGTTTTTTGTTAATTTTTAGCAAGTGGACCAGAGGCATTGTGACCTCTTAATGCTTTGATATGCTAGTGGAACACCCACTGGTTTCATTGCATTTTTGGTGGAAACATTATTTCCCCACACTAGATGTTTCTTTTATATATGTTTTGAGTAGATCTTTAAATGCTTTTTAGGCTTTATTGCTAGATTAATTCTCATGAAACTAGTACCATTTAGGTACTGTTAATTTGGTTATACACCTCTAGATACTTGGTGCTTGTGTTTGAAATAGATTTAAATAGTAATGCTTAAAGTCTAAATTTCATACTAGGATATTCATGTATGCTTTTTGTCTTGTTTTCCCCTAGGGAAAAATATGAATCTTTGGTGTGGAAACCAGAGGATGGAATGTCCTTGTGGCATTATTATCTTAGGGTTTTCACCTCTGATAGGTTTCCTCTTAAGTAGCATAAAAAGCATGAGTAATACTTGGATGACTAGGAATAAATCTCCTCACATGTGTAGCATTTTAAGCATAGTTTTTCCTTGTTTCCTAGCTATGTTTTTTATGTTATTTTGTGGAATCCAGTAGCATTTATGGTACTGGTTAGAGGAGTATTTTTCCTCTGCTAGCTTGCACACTTGTGCATAAAATTAACTAGTGTAGCCTAAACTAGTCTAGTATTTTTCCTAAATTTTCTACTAGTATGAGTAGGAGTTTTTGGATGCTAGATTGTTTGTTTGGAGCACTTTTATAAAAGTGACCAGAGGCTTATTAACCTATGGGTGAGCATTTTTGCTAGTGGAACCCCCACTTGTACTTTTGCATCATGGTGGAAAATAGGCTTGACTTGTTGTCATGAGCCTTTTTCACCACTTGAGTATTTAGCAAATTATATGTGCTAGCCATAGAGATTGTTGGGGAAGTTTTTAGACATAAAAATGTGTTTTATGTGACACCCTACTGTCTAGTAACATGTGCTCTACCCCACTGGTCCATTATGTTCTTAACTAAAAATCATTGAAGTGGCCACACATAAACACTAGGAAAAAAGCAGACTTTTCAACTATAGTTTTTATGCCAATTTTTCTTAAGGGAAAAATTGAGAACTTGGGTGGTACTTCTTGATTGCTTGCTGTATGTATTACTTGTAGCCTTGTTTGTCTTGTTTGGTTCTGAATGTGTGTCCTTTATTCTCTTTTTACGACGTTAGAAAACGAAGAGGAAGGAAGTGTCGTGAAGCTCTGTTTCAAGTTCCAGTCACTCCAACAACCAGGGACACAAAGAGATACCAGGCAAGCATCCTGATTGCTTGCTGATACAATACTTACCATTATATATCATGCATGTTTTACCTCTGAAGTTTACCAAAACTTGATTATCAAAACTATTTTTGATGTGGAAATTACTACTATACTATATTATAGGTTACTATCATGCCAGTAGTTAAACTTGGTAATACCAAGCCCATAAGCCACCACATGGTATTTATTACCATCAAATATACTAGTCCCTAAGTGGACACCCTAAAATTGTGATTCTACAAAACAAAGGCTTTACGGAAAAACCCGGAGAAAAGGCGGATCCTTGTTCTCCGGAGGAATGTGGAAGTGGTCATTTTGAGAAAGTGGTGTTTTCAAAAATGACACATAACCTAGTCTTCGCCGGACAACCTTTACCGTACTGCCACCCTACCCCAACATGGGCAAGGGGCTTAACTTGAAGTTTGTTCCTATTAGTGTGTGCTATCTCACTTGCTATAAGGGGCGTCGTACCCTCGAACCGAATGTCGTCAAAACTCCCAATGTTGAGGCATATAAAGTGTGGGATTAATTTTCCCTCCGGATGCATTCATTGAGGCTCCTGGCTAGGCAGGGTGGGACTTGATGGGGGAGAACAACCTCAATCGAGAGATAGGCATATACTAGCTTGAACATAGTGGATGGTTATGATCAGATACCTGATGTTTACATACTGTTGTTACAGTCCGTGGTTGTTTCACGGGAGGTGTACTGGATCTGGTGGATGTGTACACCTCTGCAGAGTACAACTTTTTCGAAGAAGCCGCGTCCTCGGATATGGACAGTTGAATGGCCATGTAGCTAGCATTGTGTCAATGTTTTCAAAAAGGAAGTTTTTGAAAAGGGAAATTTTGGAAAGGAAGTATTGAACTTGTGAAGTTCGGAAAGGAATGGAAACTTATACCGTGGAGGTATCGTCGATGATGAAAAGCCAGATGTTGTTATACAAAACAAAGTGTTTTGAAAAGAAAAACCTTTTCTACTCTAAGCAAGAATTTTGGAAACTGATTCCAAGAAGTTTTGCAAAGAGAAAATATTCTTTAACAAAACTTTACAAAACCTCTTGTACATGTGATATCTACAAGAGAAATAAAACTATATTATTTTCTTCTGAAGTATCTTCTTCAACGAAGATACATATTAACCTGACTGCAACTGTGGTGTCATCATATATGAACACCATTGATAGTGAACCCTATTTATAGCCTACCTAACCCACCATATAAGCATATTTGCATGTTGGTAAGTGACATGATGGATGTCTTGCTGAGTACATTCAAATGTACTCATTATGGTTTCGCCCCTGGTATCTACTTATCAGATTTGGAGAAGGAGCCTCCAAAGGATATCTATGAAGAGAAGTACGGAGTTGACGGCTTTGCGAACTAGGATCGTCTCCGGGTCAGCAGCCTGTAGGTTAAGGCGTGACTTGGGCTCAACTACGTTGTGTTTTAATTGTCTTCCGCTGTGTTTGTTAAGTTGCCTGCCCTTTGTGGCAGTTGCGTTAAACTTGATCATGTGATCTTTTTGTAATACCTTTATGTATTCGTGTAATGGATGATGTATTTCTGTGTGCCAACTGTGTATGTTGTTCACGACTGATCTTTCTGGGATCGTGAATGTATGCATACGTAGGGTTTCAGACTGCCGGTCTGGGGTCCTTACAACTTGCTTGCCATATCCGTGATCTTTTGTGAAGAGTAAATATTCCTCTTTGTTGTCTTCATGGGTTTCAATGTGAAAACCATTCTTACGGATATCTCTATAACTGATTAGGGTACGTGAAGAATCAGGATATAATAATGCATCCTCAATTGTCACTTGTGTACCACCTGGGAGGGTAAATATGGCACGGCCGGTGCCAACAATTACCGTATCGCGTCCAGCGATTGTTAAAATATCACCATTCATCTTTTTCAGAGTTTGGAAATATTTCAACTCCCTCAGTATGGAGTTTGTGGTAGCACTGTCCACAAGGCATAATTCCTTCCATCGGATTGTCCCCGTAGAGAACTATTATAAAATGAAGAATTTTCAATAAGAATCCTTTATTTAAATACATAGATTACAATCTTATTATATCAACGTGCTGATACAATATAAAAGACAACAATACTTATGTTCTATCACAAATGGACATGAATATATCATTCACTAAGGAGGTGGCGGGACTAGTCGAAGTCTCCAAACATGTCGGTTGAGGCGTACTCAACCATCATGTATTCCGTTCCTTTAGGGTCCTCTGACGGAAGGAGAGTAACGGCGTTGCTAGGTCCCGGGAGAACGTCTTGCGAACAACCAGCTCCATCGGCGCCATCTGGATGAAGGTTGAAGTTGGCTTCAAACCTTTTCCCTCGAGGTGCGTTGCGTCCACGGGATTGCTGGTACAGAATGGCCAGATGCTTTGGGGTCTTGCACTTTTCAGTGGGGTGCGTGTAGCATCCACACTTGTCGCAAAGTTTAGTTTTGTCAAACTTGGGCTTTGCGGTGCCTTTCCCACGGTCTGAGCTTCTAGGCTTTCTGTTCCGGTTGCGTTTTCGCTTACCATGGAAGTTCGAGGGCTTTCCTTTGAAGCCACCATCAAACTTTCGTATGTTCACGACATTCATATGAACTTCAGGTAGAGGTTGAAAACCAACCGGGCTGAGAGCCATTCTTAGCGAGTAGCTCATCATGCTTTTCAGTCTGAAGTAGAATATGAATAAGATCGGAATAGACTTGGTAGTCGCGAGCACGGTACTACTGCTGGAGGATCCTGTCAGATGGGAGCATAGTAGAGAGAGTTTTCTCTATCTTCTCCGCATCAGTAGGTTCCTTCCCGCAAAAGCGCAGTTTGGAACTGATCTTATGAACCTCATGATTGTACTCCCCGACGGATTTAAAATCTTGGAGTCGGAGGTGTGTCCAATCATGGAGTGCTTCAGGCATGACAACTGCCTTCTGCTGTTCATACCTCGTCTTGAGGGCCTGGAACAAGGTACTAGGGGATTCTTCCTCCAAGTACTCAGACTTCAGATCTGGTGAATATGGTGCCTTATGTACAAAGCAGCATATTTTTGCTCATCTGTCAGCGGCGTCACTCCAGCCGGAGGTGGATTCTCCGGGGTCTGGATTGCACGCACTAATCCACGGGACGCAAGGGCGATCTTGATGTCCATGGCCCATATAGGATAGTTGTGGCCGTTGAGAGCGAGTGAATCAAACTCTCGAGCCATCGTTTACCTACATGGTAAACCAGAGAATATTAATTTACATTTCGTAAATTAAGATCCATCATGGTCATGTTGTAATGAACTTGCAAATTGTTAATTCAAGTGAAGACTTGAATTTTACTTAGTGTAGAGCTCAAACATCTATCATAAGATTTTGAAGATATCACCATTTGGAGTCCGTCTCGCTTGGAGATATCACCAAAATGGAGTCTATCTCACAATACTAAGAAGCATAATCTGATCAAATCAGTAGATGCTTTGATCTTAGTATCTTATGTTATGAATTAATTTAAATATATGAGAGAGCACATTAAAGGTAATCATAATGTCAATATTGACAAAATGTAGACCTCGCAATAGTGATGGATAATCTGCACATAATGCAGTAGATGCCACATTACCTTGTGATCTCATATATAAATTTGAGTTCACCACTTAACAAGTTTGCAATTTCAATTTGCAAGAAATTTGAAATCTCAATTGCAAATAGTAGAACATTTCCAGTGATACACATAGTACTTGAACTGAAAAATTTGTACTGTGATCAACAGCGTCTGTGACAGGTTGTAAATTACTACTAGAACTTGCTGTTGAAAAGCTAATCTTCTAACAAGAAGAACTAGTACTGACGAAACAGTAAAGTAAGTTGCTAGTTAAAAAGAAATAAAAACATGAAAGTGTGCTGGTGTCTTCACGCATGCACATGGCAGGATAAGTTGTACTAGCACGTCCATGCCTGTCTCCATCCAGATACGCACATGCGCTCCAATCCTTACGAAGAGATAAGGACAGGACCTGGAGGAGAGGAAAGAAAAAAAAATTCCCCAAAAGAGTCTCCAATCCTCACGACGGAGATGAAGACCAGCCGGCCGACCGCGCCATCTCCACGCTCGCGGCCGAGCAGTGCTCGCCGGCGGCGAGAGTTGCTCCCGCCAAGCTCATCCTCGGAGGAGGAACCTCCGGGGAGATGGGTGCCGGGCGCGACATCGTTGGAGACGCCATTGGCGAGCCCGGGCGTGGCCAGGTTCCATGTCCCCATGCGGCAGCCACGGCCACTCGACGGTAGACTCGCCAGCGGGACGCCGAGGGCCGTGAGACGGCGGCGAGCGCCCGAGCGGGGCGAGGGCGGAGGAGCGGCCGGCGTCGGGGACGACAGGCGCGGCGCAGGGGCGCTGTCGGCGACCTTGCCAGCGGCGCGCCGGCTTCTGCCTCGACAACCGCCGGGGTCGGAGTCGGCTGCGGCGCGTCATGGGTGGCGAAGTCGTACTCGTGCAGTGACGGGGGCGGCGCCGGATGCCATGGCCGCGGAAACGGCCTGCACCGTGGCGGCGACCAATGAAGCGGCCTAGCCCGTACCGCCGACCGTCGAAGCGCCGGCGATGATGTGCTATGAAGCGGCGGCGACGGCCGTCGTCCCGCACCATGCGGCGAGGGTACATCGGTAGGCAAGGCATCTCATCTGTTCTTCTTTCGAGTCCTCCTTCTTCTCGTCGGAGTTCTCGAAATCGCTCAGATGTAGAGCGTGCTGATAACGTGTGAAGATTCGAGATGTAAAGCGAGAGAATGAACAAATGCATCGAACTCTATTCTTTATTCCATTGACAATCGATATTTATACAAGGTGAACCATCGCAAAGAAGAGACGCGATCGTTCGAGAGGGGCGCGAGGGAACGTCGCGACGGTTGCTACGAACTGATTACATAGGGAGGATTTCCCCTTTAATTAAGTAAAGTAATTAAATCCTAACATGTGTAATGAGCCATCTAAGTGCCTTGCATTTGTCTCATTTTGTGGGCGAGACTTTGACCCCAAATCTTGCATGTCGAGACATCGTAGTAGTTTCCATAGACAAGGGTGACATGAGACTACGGTAGAGACGTGGGGTAACGGGATAGCGTAGTAACACAGAACACGGGATTTTACCCAGGTTCGGTACGTCGCGACAGTACGGCGTATCTACTCCTGCACTTTTCACTAATTGGGACTAAAGCCCGTAAATCTGGGTTACAATGTGAGGATGTAGATCTAGCTTCTCGGCGAGGATGAGCTTCTCGACGAGTTGCGTAGAGCTTGAACTTGTGTCTAACTTAACTTGTTTAATCTATCTCCCGTCTGGCTTTATATAATAGCCGGATTAGGGCTTACAGAATAGGAAACCTAGAAGACTACGTTTAACTTGTAACTTGGAAAGCAAGGAATCCGTCTTCTCCTCCAAGCCAGATCACGTGGGCCGTGATCTGGGTTCTTCTAGAATCCGGCTTCTGCGCGTCGGACTACTGGGCCGCCCAATGGACCTAAGCCCATTACCATGTAGGCCACCCTGGTAGTCCGGCTCTTTATCTACCATCTTCTATACCCCTATTCAGTATATATCCGACAGTAGCCCTCAGGAAGGATCAATACTCTGATTCTCCGTCTTTCGTCAAATACATTTTGTCCGGGAAATTTTGATTCAGCAGTCTTGATTCTTTCTATTTTCCTTTTGAAGGAGATGGTAACATAAAACTCGAAACCATGAAAATCCGGCTTTTCTTCTCGCGATCCTTCGCGGAAAAGGAACTTCTAACGTCAGCGCTTTAATCATGCTGACGCAGGCGACGCTTGGTTTCACGCGGGAAACCCTGCAACGTATCTCTGACAGATTCTCACGGGAAACGAGGAAATAGCCATCATTCCCCTGTCGTTTCATTTCCCGGATTTTCCGGCGAGCGACACGCGTCGAACATCCAACGGTCGAAAGAGCCGTTGGCACGTATCTAAACGGTTCTCTGGCTATAAATAGCCATCATCGTCCTCCTCCGAAACTTTCCTCACTCCCTCACTGCCTACGCCATTGATGCGCACGCGAGCTCGAGAGCAAGTCCTTGTCCCAGGCGCACTTAGCATCCAAACGCACCGAAACGCGCCACCAAAAGATGGCCTCCTCGCCGTCGTCACCGACCCGCGCCGCCATCGACGAGCTCGTCAGCGATCTGGATCCGCAGCCGGGATCGCAGAAGCACACCGGCGGCGAGCCGGAGAAGACTACGGCTTCCGCGGCGGGCGGAGAAAACACTTCCGCCGCCGCGGACATTGCGACATCGAGCGCCGCGACAACCCCGCCGTTTGCACCCGAAACGGCGGAGGAAAAGATCGAGCTTCTCGGCGACGAACTCGCCGCCGCGGAGGCCGCCGCCGCCGCTGCCGCCGGAGCGGACGAGGAAGCGGAATCTGCAGGCAACTGGAGTGCCTGTAGTATTCCCCCGGCTCTCCTTCCAAACTTGGAAAAGGAGGGCCTAGTTCTCAAGAATAAATGGCGGCTGCCAGAAAAAGAAACCGAACCCGCGCCACGGAATGGCGAAAGGGTACTCCTTTCTTCCCACCTTTTGCGAGGTATGGGGCTTCCGCCATCTTCCTTCTTCCTCCAGGTTCTCTCTCATTACAACATCCAGCCCCACAATCTTCCCCCCAATTCCATTCTATACATGGCCGGCTTTCAGGCCTTGTTCGAAGGCTACTTAGGGCTAGAACCTAGGTTAGATTTCTGGATGTACTGCTTTGGAGTTAAGCGAAACTCTTCGGAGGGCGCTCTCCCAACTTGCGGAACTATATCCTTCACTCTTCGGAGATTCCGAGAGGATTGGTTCCCCAAGATAAAAACTTCAGAATCCGTCAAATTTTGGACGGGTTCTTTCTTCTATCATCCCGACGTGCCTTTTCCTAAAAAGGCCGTCGGGGTTCCACCTTTTGTGAATTCTGCCGCCGTTCCCCAGGACAACTGGGGAACAGAAGCCGTCCAAGTTCTGCCGCCAGATCTGTTAAGGATCAAGAGGCGCATCGCCAAGCTCACCTCCATGGATCCGCCTCTAACCGGCATGGACACGGTTCTATGCTGGCTGATTAGGCGGATCCAGCCACTAGCCAACCACAGCGGCCGTCTCCTGTGCGAATACACGGGAGTCAAGGATCCAATGCGGACATCCGCCAAAGATTGGCCCGCAAAGGAACTTAGGCGGCGCATCAATCAGTTGGTCGCATCGCGCGACCAATACACAGAGAGTCGGACAATGTACACGGCCGAAAATCCGGTTCCCAAGGTATTTTTTCAGTCATTTGGGTACAGTTACAATTCTCGGATAATCTACCTTCTAATTCTGATTGGTTCTTCCGACAGCTTGCGGATCTTCCAGACTCGGAGTTAGCCTCCGAGGCCGAGCTGGATGCGCTGCGCACCGCCGCTACAGGTGGACGCAAGCGCAAGAAAATAACTTCCTCGGAATCCCCGTCGCCACTTCCAGGTTATTTTCTTCTGGATTTTTCTTTTATGGGAACTTTTTTCATCCATCTCCGGTGTTTTAACCTTTTCCGGGTTTTTATGTTTTTAGCCTGCCACCTTCCACCCTGAAGCCGAAGAAACTGAAGAAACACAAGGTTTCTTCCAGCCGAGGCAGCCAACCTTCTCCCGCCGTCGCCCCGGACACGCCAAGCACAATGGCGGAAGAGCCTACTGCAGCCCCCACCATCAAGCCCCCAGAGCCCAGCCAGCCCATTGTGTCCGACACGGACACGAGGGAAAGGGCGGCTCGAGAGGTGGGAAAATTACCTCGGACTTTCGACGAGGAAATTCCCACCTTTGACAAGGATTTCAAAGCTATCAATGACGGCTTGGACGCAGCCGGGAATCTCTTCGCGGAATACGCGAAAGAGTTCAAAGAAAACTTGGCAGGTTTGCAGCGCATGAGCCAGGTATATAACTCTAGCCCCCAAGCATTAATTAAAATGCGTGCTTTTTGCTTTGATGCTTTTTGTACTCATTCTTCCCCTTTCTATGTTTCAGCAAACCTCCGAAGCCATCAACAGGGAAGTTTTCAATAAGCTTACCATCAAGAACAAAGAAGTTAGAAGTCTTCTCTCTATTCTTGAAGAAAGGGAAGCAGAGCTGGAGTCAGCTAAACTCGCACTGTCGGAAACACAAGGTAAACATTTTCCTTCTGAAATTTCCGATTCAATTATTTGCCTAAGTTTTTTCCGAGAAGCTGGCTAACTCGGATTTTCCCTTGCTTTTCAGCTGCATTAGCTCAGGCTAAACAAGCAGCAGAAGATTCTGGCAATGCCGAAATTCTCCGCAAGGAGAATGTTGAGCTTCACAAGAACCTTGTGAAAGCACAACAAGACTTGGAAGCCAGTAATCTGGCCCTTGGAGTTTCTAATTCCAAGGCTTCCGAGCAGGCGGAGAAGGACAAATCCACCATTCAGGATTTGACCGACGCTCTGAACCTTCGCCTGGAAGAAGTTTCCGAGATCGATAAGCTCATCGGTAAATCTCTTACTCATTTGTCATCTTTCCATGTTTTGCTTGCTCTGTTTTTCCGTCTAACCTTTTTAGGTGTTTTATTGGAAAAAACAGGCGATACCCCAGATGGCACTCGGATTGCAGGCATTCGAGCTTTCGGGGAGACATGGAATTTGATCAAGGCTGCTGCAACGCAGCTGGTAGACAAGTTTCTTCCCGAAAAATCTGGGGAGTGCTCGGAGGTTGAAAAACTTCCGGGTGCCATCATGGAGGTGGCGGAGTCTAAGGAATCTCTCCTTCGCTCCACTGCACGGGGTGGTGCGCGCATGGCTCTTGGCCTCATGCGCATGCACTACCCTAGTGCTAAATCCTGGCGCGTGGCGTCCGGTGTCCCTCAAGGATACACGGATATGCAACGAAACACCATCTTTGGTGAAGTCAAGGGCCACGCCACCCAGATTGCCTCCATGGTAAATATCTCCTTCAACTATCCAGAAGCGGAGATCCCTCCAATCCCCGAAGACGAAAGCAGCGAGGAGGAGTCAGACTCTTGAAGGGTTACCTGGAACCTGGATAGAAAAAGTAAACAATAGGAGCATTACTGTTCTTTTAATGTAATACAAAATGTAATGCTTCTTTTGTATGAATGAAACTTCCGTCTGTTGCAGTTTAAATTATGAAATTCTTTGCAAGTTTTTTGGGTTTTATCATTCCTTTATCTTCTGAGTTCTCTGGTGTATGTGCTTTAACTGTCCTTAGTGTTTGAAATGGCTCAAATAGCAATATGAATCTTCATGCCGAGTAACTGGGGACGAACCAAGCAGTTTTGCAACTCGGAAACATGGACCATGCTAAAGGCATTTTTACTAACTAGTTCCAGTAACCCAACACACACAATCAGATAAGACTTAGAGAAATCAAGGAAAGTTTTAAGTGAAACTTGGGCACATAGGAAATTCAAGTTTCCCTTAGCCGTTAACAGGCTGAAAAATCATTCAGTTTTGTAACACCGAGTACGCAAACACAATTCGGGTTAACGTTGAGCAATTTGTAAGATCATTGGGAAATAGATGAGGCGGAAACACCTTGCACTTATAAAGAATATGGATGACAGTATTCCGACAACTTTATTTCATGATCTCAAAAGATGTTTACATAGAATTGAACTAAGTACGGAAAGGTACATAACTTTCTAGACGTTCCCAGGCTTCCGCAATCCACTTGACTTTGTCGAATTTTTTCAGCAGCTTGTAGAGTGGTAAGGTTTTAGCCCCCAGCCAACTGATAAATCTGCTGACGGCTGCAGCGGAACCCGTCAATCTTTGGACATCTTTTACACATGTAGGTTTTGAGATGTTCAAGATTGCCTTGATCTTTTCCGGGTTAACTTTTATTCCTCTGTGGGAAACAATGAAACCAGAAGTTTCCTGAGGGAACCCCGAATACGCACTTAGATGGATTCAACTTCATCTTGTAAGTGCGCAAGTTTTCGAAAGTTTCTCGCAGATCCTCAAGGAGTGTATCTTTTTCCTTGGTTACGACAGCGATATCGTCCACGTAAACATGAACGTTTCTGCCAATTTGACTATGCAAACAGCGTTGCATGCAACGCTGGTAGGTTGCACCTGCGTTCTTCAGGCCAAAAGGCATGGTTATGTAATAGTACGTCCCATACGGGGTTATAAAAGAAGTCTTGATTTGATCTTCCTTTTTCATGCGTATTTGGTGGTACCCGGAGTATGCATCCAAAAAGCATAAAAGCTCGGAGCCTGCAGTGGCATCTATTATTTGATCGATTCGCGGTAACGCGAACCTATCTTTCGGACACAACTTGTTCAATCCTGTGTAATCTATACACATTCTAAGAGCAGTGGTGTCTTTCTTCGGCACTAATACCCGGATTTGCGGACCAATCAGTATGGATTACTTCCTTGATGAAATCCGCTGCTAAAAGCCGGATAATTTCCTTGCCAATAGCCTTCCGTCTTCTTCCGTCAAAACGACGGAGACCTTGTTGACGGTTTTGATCCGGGAATAACCTTGAGTTGGTGCTCAGCAAGTTCCCTGGGTACGCCTGGCATGTCAGCTGGACACCAGGCAAAAATATCCCAGTTCTCACGGAGGAACTTGATGAGCTCGCCTTCCTATTTGTCGGGCATCCCAGTCCCTACGACGACAAATTTTGTCGGATCTTTGGGATCTAGGATTACCTGTCTGTATTCTCGGACGCCTTGAAACTATCTGTTGGCTTCCGAGTTTTCTTTCCTGCCGGCATTTCTTTCGGCGATACCTCCTTGGCTAATTCCTTCAGTTCCTCCTTTGCTATAACTCTCTGAGCGCAAAGGGCGTTTTCTTTCTCCAACTCATTTGCCAGCTTGAAATCACCGGCTATGGTGATTACTCCTCCTTTGGGTCCTGGCATTTTCAGCTTGTTATAGATATAACAGGATCTTCCATGAATTTGGCGAAAGCTGGACGTCCGAGTATTGCGTGATACACGCTTTCGAACGGCACTACTTCGAAGGATACTTTTTCCTGCCGGAAGTGATCTTTATCTCCGAAGGTGACATCTAGGGAAATTTCTCCTAGGGATCGTGCTTGTCTGCCAGGAACAATGCCATGGAAGCGTATATTGCTGTAGTTGAGCTGGACTCGGAGATCTTCAAGTGCTTCAGTGTATCCAGGTACATTATATTAATGCTGGATCCTCCGTCCATCAGCACTCTTCTTAGCCTAGTGTTTTGAACAACAGGGCTGACAACAAGAGCTTGTGTGCCGGGTTCAGGGATATTTCCGGGATGATCAGACTGATCCCAGATTATCGGTGTGTTGGAGTACTTCAAGAATTTTGGGGTTGCCGGAACAACCGCGTTTATTTCTCGAAGTGTTCTTTTGGCCACCTTTGCTGACGGGGTTGCTAAGAAGTTAACATTGCTTCTCCGTCAACTCTCGGAAATTTGGGTTCGCCCTTTCGCTGTTGTTCCTGGATCTTGTCATCAGTGTCCGATTCACTGTCTTCTTTTTCAGCTTCTGGCTTTTGTTTGGCAGGTTTCCTTTTGGAACCCTTCCCTTTATTTCCGGATCCTGCATTGCCTTTCATATGCTTGTTTAGCCGGCATTGCGCGTTTGTGTGGGTTGGTTTCCCAAATTGCGAGTGGTGGACGCAGGGTTCCGACTTAATTCTCTCCATTCTTCGGGAGTGTAATTGATTGGATCTGGACTGCGGCCTTTCCACTTATTCACCTTTTCTCCTCCAAAGGCTATGTTGACCTCCTTGGGCTTTGTCGTTGACTCTGGAGTTCCTTTTTTGTCAGAACGAGGGTTTTCTTGGCGAGTATTAGTGACTCAATATTGCCTCCTCTTGCTCTGATATCATCTTCGGCTGCAGCATGCTCATTAGCGGTTGTAAGCATAGATCTGAGATCTTTGTGCTGTTTAGAACCAACCATGAACGGTACAACTCCGGGTTTTAGGCCGTTGACGAAAGCATGCATTGCTTGAACGTCAGTTACTCCAGAGCAACTATTCTTCATTGCAGTCCATCTGGAGATGAAATCCACGTATGGTTCGTCCTCAAATTGGGTGCAACGTTCAGCTGGTTGATGCTATTTGGGCGTTTGTATGTTCCCCGAAAATGCTGAGTGAATACTCTCGCCATATATCCCCAACTGTCGACAGTTCTTGATGGTAAACCATTGATCCAATCTCTGGCTCCGTCTAGCAACATTAGGGGAAGAAACTTGACAGCTTCCAGGTCTGTCCCATTGTTGATTTGGACGGCTGTATAATAATCTGAGAGCCAGGTATCCGGGTTTGTACTGCCGGTATACTTTTGGTAGGTTGGACCAACTTTGGTGAAGCCAGAATGCAGGGTTATCCTTCGGATCCTGTCAGTAAAAAACTTAGGACCAAAGTATAGATCATCCTTTTCTGCTCTATCAATGTGTGCAGAATATCTCCCGGCTGAATGGACAGAAGGGGATCTGCTCCTTTCTTTTCCATTGTTGCGCGGACGCGCTTTTCCGAGGTTATCTCTATCCCTTCCGTGTTCACGTCCTTTAGGCGGAGTTCTACTTCTATGCCTTTCCTTATCCTTAGGAGGTGTCCGGGATCTTTCACATCTGTGAGGTATATCGTATCTTCCAGTTTTCTCAGCTGGGTTTCTTGGAGGTGGCATTATTTTGCCGTCATTCCGGTGCTTGTCTTCCCGATCGTGTGGTTTATATCCATCTTTCGAGAGATGAGGTCCGATTCTAGACGTTGCGTCCCGGTTGTCGGGGTTTTTCTTGTCTTTTCTCGGATCCTCTTTTTTATCTGAATCTCCGGGTTCTTCCGGTCCAGGTGCTCCAGCAGCGCAAGTAGCTGTTTTGCAGAGAGCGGAATTATCATGCAGCCTCCCTGATCGTTCTTGGCCTCGCTGCTGCTGCTGTAATGCTTTTCCTAAGAAAGCATACACCCCTTGGAGTTTTTCCCCGTTGGAGTACAGATCATTGTTTAGGATGGCGAACGCTGCTTCCGCGTTTTCCGCTGCGGTTTTGTATATTGGTTCGCCCTTGGCATCCTTGCCGTTTAACTGCTTTTGCCAAGATGGGTTATAGAACCTTTCTTTTTGCGGCAGTTCTTCCGGTCTTGCGATTCCGGGTAACCTTGTAGGTTTTAAGGCAGATCTATGCTTTCTCTCGTACTCCTCTATTTCTTCCTTCATGACTTTAATGTCATTATGGGTTTGTTGGAGATGTTGCCGAGATCTAAGCAGGTGTTGCTGTTGCCGTTGGAAAGCTTGTCTCCTGGCTTCCAGCATCTCAGGGGGTTCATCTGGTCCCACTGGTGTTTGTAATAGCTCTTGCTCTTCCTGTTCCGTCATTGGCGGAGCAGTGATTTCCTTAGATTTCTTTTCCGCTGGCTTTGTGCCGCTAATGTCTCCTACTTCCAGGTTTTCATCAGCGAGATCGGCTGATTTTTTCTTCGGAGTTTTGTATTGGAGTTTTTTAGAAGCACGGTGCTTTTTCTTGGAAGAGGGAGGTTTTTTGACAGGCTCATCTTCTGTCATCTCCTTAACATTGGGGAATATCGGAGAAGTTTCTCCGTCTTCTCTCTCTTCCACTGGCGGAGGGGTTTTAGGGCTTTCCTGGCTGTCGGCACCCGTTGTATCAGCTGGTTTTGCCATTAGCACTTCATGGAATCCCTCTTGAAAGGACTTAACCTTTCTTACGAAGGCATCCTCGTCTTCGTCTTCGGAGTCGAAGTTATCCGATCCGGTTTCCGACTCCAACCTCGCCTCAATGGCGGAAAGCACGGACTATGCTTCCGAGTTCATCGTCTTGTTGACGGATGTCGGATCTTCCGCCTCCGTGACGGGTGTTTCTTCTTCCGTCTCTATGACGGGTATGTTGTTATCTGCCTCTTGCACGGGATTTCCGTCATCCGTGTTTTCAGCGATTTCGGATTGCACCATGCCGATAAAGTGTGTATCACTTGTTTGTCGGCGATCTGAGCAGACTCCGGGATCATAGTCGTTCTCGACTGGGTATAGGGCGGGTGGGATAAATTTGCTTCCACCGCAAAACCCCATTGCCTCTGCAGTTAGTCCGATAAAGATGTTAGCAGATCCGATCGGTAACACGCAGGCACTTACCAGGTGGTTTTGCGCCGGTATGTAGGATCCGTTGTCGAGGAAGCGCCCGACATCGTCGTCGCACTCCAGGCTTCCGACAGTGATCTATCTTCCAATTCCGCCGAGTATCCCAGATCGGAATTTCACGCCTGACGTCGTTTGCCCCACGGTGGGCGCCAACTGTCGAGACATCGTAGTAGTTTTCATAGACAAGGGTGCCATGAGACTACGGTAGAGACGTGGGGTAACGGGATAGCGTAGTAACACAGAACACGGGATTTTACCCAGGTTCGGTACGTCGCGACAGTACGGCGTACCTACTCCTGCACTTCTCACTAATTGGGACTAAAGCCCGTAAATCTGGGTTACAATGTGAGGATGTAGATCTAGCTTCTCGGCGAGATGAGCTTCTCGCGAGTTGCGTAAGCTTGAACTTGTGTCTAACTTAACTTGTTTAATTATCTCCCGTCCGGCTTTATATAGCCGGATTAGGACTTACAGAATAGGAAACCTAGAAGACTACGTTTAACTTGTAACTTGGAAAGCAAGGAATCCGTCTTCTCCTCCAAGCCAGATCACGTGGGCCGTGATCCGGGTTCTTCTAGAATCCGGCTTCTGCGCGTCGGACTACTGGGCCGCCCAATGGACCTAAGCCCATTACCATGTAGGCCACCCTGGTAGTCCGGCTCTTTGTCTACCATCTTCTATACCCCTATTCAGTATATATCCGACATTGCATCATTGAAAACTTACGTGGATTGGCGCCCTTTAGTACTAACTGATGGTCTAGACTCCACATACAATGGACTCGCACTGATTCCAGAATCTCGACGGTGTTCACTTACAGCAAAGTTAAGTTTCTCAGTAGCCCTTTTCTTTCATATCTTTGCTCTTGCAAGCAAAGAAGGAATCTCAGCAGACCTTGTAGAACTCCCTGGTGGTGGTGCCACAAAAGCTTGACATCTAGGTTACTATCATCTAATCTCCCTTGCTTATTGGTTGTGTCATTTTGTATAACTTGTACATTGTCTTGTTGATTGGTAGAGCTAGCACACTTATGAACAGATTAGTCTATTTGGCCAGATTGTATTGTTACAAACTGACTTTTCCTTGTCTAAGTTGTACTTTAGTTATACTGTCTGTAAATACTTTGACTGTCCAAAGACCTTAATGCTGCTGATACATGTACATGGCGTATGCGAAGTGGTTAGCACAAACACTGCTGCTAAATCATGGTATACAGAGTCCATTATTACTAATTTATTCTACATATAAAAGAGCCCAAATTACCAGAGAATTTGGAACATCTTGAGTGAAACCTCTTTCCATGCATGAATTTGTGAGGGTCTGGGACAACAGCATACCAAGTTCAATGCTAATAGCTCTGGAGTTCTCATTCAGCCATCCAAACAAGAAACAGGGGAGTTGCAAATGGGTGAAAAGGAATGCATGAACTCTGTTGTCATGTTAATGACATATTGACATGAGCAACTTAACTCGATACCAATTCCCTGTCAGAAAAAAAAAGCTAATTCAATATCAATAATGGTGCGCTGCTACTACAGGACGAACAGGGCTAATTCTATTCAACTCGGGTGAAGGACCCTCAACTTACCAGTACAGTACTTTTTTTTGAAACGGAAAATCCAGCCTCTGCATCCAGTGGATGCACACAGCTTCTTTATTAATAATTAAAATATTCGGAACCAAACATTCATCCAGCAACTAGCACACCAAACTGGGCCGTGGCCACACAAATCAGCCACCAAAACATCCAAAGAAAAGAGATTACACATCTTGTAGTCTCCTAGTATGTAGCCACCCACCCGGCTGAAGATAGCCCGCACGACCGCCAGCAAGCGTGCACATCCTGTATCCAAGCTTCCACGTAGCTCTTCCGGGGATAGTGACCACAGGTGTATCCAATTGGTGGCTCTGTGAACAACCTGCAAAAAATGACCCGCTTCCAATTTATTAAAAATCACACATCATTCCTGCAATTCCAAATTGCCCAAAGAAAAGCACATATACCAATCCGTATACTAGCTTTAGATCTTTTATCTACCCATCTAACCAATCCCCAAACAGATTGTCAACTGAAATAGGTGGAGTAATGCTAAAAGTAAAATGTATCAAGCACCAAATCTTTTTTGCAAATTCACATGATATAAACAGATGATCAATAGTCTCTTGATTACCACAGAAAACACACTTGGTGCAACCCATCCAATTCCGTTTAGCCAAATTATCTTTTGTCAATAGCTCCTTACGATAAAGAAACCACATAAAAATCCTTATCTTGAGTGGAACTTTTATTTTCCAAATATATCTACGTAAACATTTAGTACCTTCGTTCATTAAATCCTCATAGTAGGATTTAACAGAAAAACTACCAGACGTAGTCAATGTCCATTTAAAAGAATCTGGGCTACTAGAATTAGACAGATTCATTAAGCGTTGAACTAAATGCAACCATGCGTCCCATTTATCACCAGTTAACGCTCTCCTAAAAACCAAATTAGGATGATCATTCCACAGAACATGTGAAACAAGAACATTTCTATGTCGTACCACATTATATAGGTTTGGGTACTGAGCAGCCAAAGTATCATCCCCTAACCAAATATCCTCCCAAAATCGTATGGTCTGACCATCCCCAAGTGTGTATTTGATTCGGTGAAAGAAATCCTCCTTAACCCGCATCAACCCTTTCCAGAAGGGAGTCAATAGATTTTACTTCCACTTGCTGTAATGGTAAAATCCTTAATATATTTATTATGTAACTCAGTCCACACCCCCTCCTCGGTCATGAGTTTATAAAGCCACTTGCTTAGAAGACATTTATTTTTAATCTCTAGAACCTCGATCCCGAGACCCCCCTGATCTTTGGGTATACAAATAATATTCCACCTAGTTAACCTATACTTCTTCTTCTTCTGATCGCTTTGCCAAAAAAAGCGTGATCTAAAGAAGTCTAATTTTTTCCTCACCCCAACAGGTACCTCAAAAAAGGACAGGAAAAACATTGGTAAACTAGATAGAACTGAATTAATGAACCAATCTGTCTCCATAAGAAAGTAATTTACCAATCCAAGTACTCAATTTACTTTCAAAACGGTCCTCAATTGGAAGCCATTCTTTATTTAAAAGTTTTCTATAATGAATCGGAATACCCAGATATTTAAACGGTAGTTGGCCCACATCACATCCAAAGATGTGGCGATATTCATCCTGTGCCTCTACCGCTGCCCCAAAGCAGAAAAGTTCACTCTTATGAAAATTAATCTTTAATCCAGAGATTTGTTCAAATAAAGCCAGAATTAATTTCATATTGACTGCTTTATCGAGATCATGTTCAAGAAAGAGTATGGTATCATCAGCATATTGGAGAATCGAGACCCCACCTTCAACAAGATGTGGTACAAGACTTCCAACGCTACCATTGTCTTTTGCCCTCGCAATAAGGACTGCTAACATATCTGCGACCAGATTAAAGAGTATAGGAGATAACGGATCTCCCTGTCTGATCCCTTTGAGTGTTTGAAAATAATGACCAATATCCTCATTCACCCGGATACCTACACTCCCACCTTGGACAAATCTCGCTACCCAGTCACACCACAACGGTGCAAACCCTTTCATCCGTAGTGTTGTTGTAGAAAAGACCAACTAACCTTATCATAAGCCTTCTCAAAGTCAATCTTAAACAGTACCCCATCCATTTTTTTAGTTTGAAGTTCATGTATTGTTTCATGTAGGACCACCACCCCCTCTAAAATATTCCTACCAGGTAGAAATGCAGATTGAGTGGGTCTGATGATACGCTGCGCAATCGCAGTGACTCTTAGTCCCAACTTTAGTAAATATTTTAAAGCTTACATTAAGTAAACAGATAGGTCTATACTGTTCAATTCTAGCGCGTCTTCCTTCTTAGGTAACAGTGTAATTACCCCAAAGTTCAATTTATAAAGTGGCAACTCTGCTTCATATAATTGGGCAAACATAGCCATCATGTCTAGCTTAATTACAACCCAAAATTTCTTATAGAATTCAGCCGGAACCCATCTGGTCCCGGTGCTTTATTGAGTTCCATTTGATTATCGCCTCTAGCACCTCCTCTTCAGAAAAAGGAGCCGTGAGTACAGCATTTTCTTCCACCGATACTTGAGGTAGATCATGAATCTTACCCTCATCAAGTGCAATGGTTGTGTGCTCGGATGGGCCAAACAATTTTTTGTAATATTCGATATAAAAGATCTTTAGGTTATGTTGACCAACAATAGTCCCTTCATCTTGTTCTAACTGGAAAAAAAATTTCTTTCTATTTTTCCCATTTGCCATCATATGAAAATATTTAGTATTATCACCTCCTTCTTGAATATGTCTCATCTTAGCACGTTGAGCCCACTTGGACTCTTCATCACGTCTAATTTTAGTCAGGTATAGATCAGCCTCTTTTTTGGACTTCCTTTCCTCATCAGAAAGGGGCATAGTCTCAGCTTTAATGTCCAACTCATTAATCAGAAGAATAAGCTTATCCCTCAGCAATTTATACTCTCCGCTCATATTTTTAGCCATCCCCGTAGGAAACTACGTAGGTGTCTAATTTTATATTGCCAGACCTCAATAGGTGACTCTCCCCTCAGTTGGGAAGTCCACTCATGTCTCACCATCTCATAAAAACCCTCCTTCTTTAGCCAAGATAATTCAAATGAGAATGATGATCTATTCCCTTTGTGTACCGAACAACCCGAGTCCACAAACAAA
>JAPCYS010000685.1:0-92587 GCA_028641055.1 Alopecurus myosuroides
TCGGGCATGATTATTGACGAGTGGGCCATAAAACCACTGATTTTTTTTGTTGCCGAGGGATTTTGGTCTCAGCCATATAGATTGCACGTGGTTTTCTAATATAGTTAAAACTGAAACAAATGGTTGCACAAGGCGCACAAATCTCACCATCAGAAGATTATTTTACAACTATGTGCATTTCAATACATTTGGTAGAAATGACAGAACATGAATTATATCAATCACAATCTGATAATGTATTACAAACCTAACAAGAGTCGCATCCAACTCATATTAATCAGTAACGAACCATTGGAAGAGAAAAATGTATTGTTCTAAATATTTTGCATAAGACAACTGGTCCAAAAACATCAAGCACAAATTCTAGCTTGAGAAGTTCGCTTTGTTGAATGACTTGAAGACTGTTCTATTATCATGCTCATCACCGGAGATACGTCCCCATCCAGCATTGCATCACACTCCCTACAATATTTACCGAAATATTAGTAACAAAGATGGAAATGAGAATCATAAGGGAAACACATAAAAACAACCCGAATAAGATGGCAATTAACTCCTATAGTAGAAAAAATGGAGTTTGGTTTGAGCATCGGAAACAAAATAAAAATGGAGTGAAAAGTGTCAACCATAAAAGTAACTGCTATAATAAATCTAGTCTAACAAGACAGTTGTGTGTCTACCATCCAGAACCTTTACATCTAATATTGATGTGAACCAAAGAGAAGTAGCTAGTATATGATCAAGTTACACCCATAGATTAGATCATGGGTTATCTACATGCGTTGCTGCACCAATAGAATTTCTTTTTTCTTGCGAACTGTACCAATAGGATTGCAATCAGAAAAGTTATGAAGTACAGTCACAACACACGAGGGAAAAATACTCGGACAGGGAAAAGGGGACGGCCAGAGAGAGATAGAGAGGATCAGAGATGGATACCTTGGCCACACGCGCTAAGTGTTATTTGATCCTTCGTTGCAGTGGATTTTCGGTCAGGGTAAAATCCTAACGACCTCACAATCCTGAAGGCAACCAACGTGTAACAATTTCCGTGGGCACTATTTATAGATTTGAACCTTAAAATATGGATCAGCACACAATCGTCCAGAAGGTACATGAAGGCAGGTTGGTTGCCGACCGACAGACATGCATGCTCCAGGGGCGTCTTCTTTCCTATACCGCAGATGCACAACACATGAGCAGAAGAGTTGATGCAGTCAGCCATCGATCCATAATAAGGATAATTTACTGATGTTGTGGATCAAAGGGGTCGAAGAGATTGATTACTTGGGGACATGTCCCACATGTTACGTCCAGCTCCAGCGTCGACAAGGTAGCGGCAGGCGGCGAGCGTCGACAGGGTAGCGGTAGCGTCGAAAGCGTTCATGCCACAGTAGCTGGTGGAGGCCACGATGGCGTCGACCGCTCCGCCCGGTTCGTGTCCATGCTCCTTGATCCCTTGATCTCTGCATGTAGGCATTAACCGCACGATTCGACGCCCCGCACGGACGCAACAAATCGAATCAGCCCTTAACAAAGCAACGAAAATGGAACCCTTTTGCGATCCCGCGCGGTTTGAGATGAGAGAAGATTTAGATTGACCTTGAGCTGGCGGAGGGTGAAGCGAGAGATCTGCTCGCTTCTGCTCTTCCTTCGGGGGCGGCTACCTAGGGTTTCTCCTCTAACTCTGGTGCAAGGGGAGGGGAGGGAGGGAAAGGAGGAGACGGCAGACTTTACTGAACTAATAGAGGCGTGGCCGCGTGGGTGGTCTCGTAGTGGGAATATTTTGGCCTTCGCACGAAAAAATCAAAATTGCCCACTGCACAATGCTTTGATTAGGATAAATAATCGTGGAATAAGGTCTTAATTCTCGTGTAGAAAAATGGGTCAACTTAAAAAATAGAACTTTATGTTTCCTATAACCGAAAATCAACTTTTTTCTCGAAACAGGATTTCGTCCCACTTTATAAATAAATCAAACGCGCACAACAGTCGCGATGCCCAAAACGTGCTGCCCCGAACGCTGCCAACTGACCTAGCAAATTAAGCTGGGCTTAACTTGCATGTGAGTATCGTGATGGAGCGAGATACGTGCAGGAAAATTTGTACGGGCTTGGACGAAGCCAGACTTGTAACCATTGACTTGTAACCATTGGTATACGTATGCTCCAAGTTGATCGATCTTATCTTGTAGACTTGTAAAAGCTGGCTATATAAGCTAGCCACAAGGAAGGCGGAGAAAAATGGAGGCCGCCACAAGAACACTCGTACAACAACAGAGTCAGCTTGAGACCCTATAGCAGAGGCAATCTCTAGATTGCATCTGGAGAAGAAGAGCCATCTCGTACACACATGCGAGACTTGCCGAGAGCTTGTGCGTACGTACATGAGCTCCCGCGGGTTGCGGGAATGCCTCTCTCTCTTTATTTTGCCATACACATGAATTAGAACATGAACAGCGCAAGAATCTGAAACGTTTTGCTCAGTGGGTTTTAATTACGGAGGCTGCTCAGCTTCGGCTGCTGCCTGTCTGCCTTCCCGACTCGTTTCATCTTCTCGTGTGGCATGTTCGGCTCATGCTCTATGCCTATAAAACAAGAGGTCGCTGCTCTCGAGAGATACGCACAACAGATCCACACCTCTGCCTCATATTTCGAGCACTGCGCCACCGATCAGGACATCTTCATTTGTCGTACAACAAATTCTTAGGAGAAATAAAATAGGTTACACCCCAGAGAGTACTCCATATGTTTCTGATTCTTGTCAATTAGCCAAGATCCACCAGTTGCCATATCCTATATCTTCTACTTCTAGTGTTTCTAGTTTTCCCTTAGAACAAGTCTTTTCTGATGTATGGGGCCCTGTCCCTCTCTCTGCGGGAAAACATGCATACTATGTAAGCTTTATTGATGATTTTAGCAAGTTCACATGGATTTATTTGCTTAAAAATCGTTCTGAGGTCTATCAAGCTTTTCTCAATTTTCAACAGTATGTTGAACGCAAGTTTGATAAGAAGATTATTACTATGCAAACTGATTGGGGGGTGAGTATGAAAAATTGAATGGTTTTTTCCAAAAGACTGGAATCACCCATCATGTATCTTGTCCACGTGATCACCAACAAAATGGCTCTGCTGAAAGAAAGCATCGTCATATAGTTGAAGTTGGCCTTGCTTTGCTTGCTAATGCTTCTATGCCTCTTAAGTTTTGGGATGAAGCGTTCATTACAGCAACTTTTCTCATCAACTTGCTCCATAGAAAAGTTCTCAACTTCGAAACACCCACTGAACGTGTTCTTCATGTTACTCCAAACTATGATGCACTTAAAACTTTTGGTTGTGCTTGTTGGCCTAACCTTCGTCCTTACAATAAACGGAAACTTGCTTTTCGATCTACACGGTTTGCGTTTCTTGGTTATAGTCCTCTCCATAAAGGTGTTAAATGTCTAGACATATCTACATGACGTGTTTATATCTCTCGTGATGTGGTTTTTGATGAGAATGTCTTCCTCTTTGCATCCCTCCATCCAAATGCGGGTCCTCTCCTTAAGAAAGAAATCCTGCTTCTTCCATCTTCCACAACAAATTCTCATGAGGGTGCACAAAATTGCAATGACCATATTGTGCCTATTGTTTCTATTTCTAATGTGCAACAGGAAGGTGGAACTGCAGGAGGAAATCCCATTGAAAACAGTGCACAAAGTAATCCATAAAATCAAGTTGAAGAAATTTCGCAAGAAGACGAAAGCAGCACTGAAAATGATGAAGATTGTCCTGAACATTCCTATGATTCGGCGAATTCCGAGGCACCGCGAACTGATGCAGATACGCGTGCATGCACGGGCTCTGCAGCAGCAGCGTCTTCCTATGCGCGTGGTGGCCACCCGCCTGGGAACATCATGCATGCATCCAATCCACCGTCGGCAGCTGACAGGGACAGCGCGGAAGAGAGCAGCGCGGGAGACAGCACCGCTGACGACGAGCATGCAGCCAACCCGCCATCGCCAGCTGGCGGGGACAACGTGGGAGCACGCAGCACAGGTGGGAACAGCGATGCGCATGCGTCTGTCTCCCTGTCACCGATGCATTCTTCCACCGCGGGATCTTCTGCGGCCAGTGGCAGTGAGGGCAATTCTGGGAGCGATTCTGAAGCTGAAGCTGAAAGTACAAAATCAAATTGCGAAAATTCTGGAAATTCTTCAGGAAATTCTGATGTCTCTCCACCACTATCACAAAAAAGGTATTCGTAATCCAAAAAAACTTACTGATGGCACTGTGAGGTGGTGTATGGTATCTTCTACAGGTGAACCAAACACACTGTCAGAAGCTATCAATGATTCTTGTTGGCATCAAGCCATGAAAGAAGAATATAGTGCATTGATTGACAACAAGACCTGGCATCTTGTTCCTCCAAGCAGCAACAAAAATTTGATTGACTGTAAATGGGTGTATCGTATAAAGAAGAAGGCAGATGGCACTATTGATAGGTACAAGGCACGCTTGGTTGCAAAAGGATTCAAGCAACGATATGGTATTTACTATGAAGACACTTTTAGTCCCGTGGTTAAAATTGCTACTATCAGAATTGTTTTGTCTCTCTCTGTCTCTCATGGATGGAGCTTACGGCAGCTAGACGTCAAGAACGCGTTTCTTCATGGTGTTCTGGAAGAGGATGTATACATGAAACAACCACCAGGTTTTGAGGATCCCCACTTTCCGCACTATATTTGCAAACTTGACAAGGCTCTCTATGGATTAAAACAAGCACCACGTGCATGGTATTCTAGGCTGAGCTACAAGCTAGGAGAACTTGGATTTACAGCATCAAAGGCAGATACATCATTATTTCTTTTTGATAAATCAGGTATCACTATGTTTGTTCTGATTTATGTTGACGATATCATAGTCACTGGATCATCTGATCATGCTATTACTGCTCTTCTTCGAGATCTGAATGAGAATTTTGCCATCAAGGACTTAGGTGATTTGCACTATTTCCTTGGTATTCAGTTTAAGAGAACACAGAATGGCCTACTCTTGACACAAGAAAAATATGCTACTGATATTCTTGACAGGGCTGGCATGAGAGACTGTAAACCTGCCCCTACACCCTTGTCATCTACATAACAACTGTCTCTTACAAAGGGTACACTTCTTGGTCCTGAAGATAGTACTCAATACAGAAGTCTTGTTGGAGCTCTATAATATCTCACCTTGACACGTCCTGATTTGTCCTTTTCTGTGAATAAGGTTTGTCAGTATCTTCATGCTCCAACTACAGAACACTGGACAACTGCAAAACGCATTCTCAGATATGTGAGAGATACACTGAGTCTTGGAATTACATTCACAAAATCATCATCTACTTTCTTGAGTGCTTTTTGAGATGCAGATTTGGCAGGATGCTTAGAGGACAGACGCTCTACAGGTGGTTTTGCTATATTTGTGGGACCAAATCTAGTTTCTTGGAGTGCGAGGAAACAAGCCACTGTGTCTCGATCCAGTACTGAGGCTGAATATAAAGCTTTAGCTAATGCCACTGCTGAGTTGATTTGGGTTGAAGCACTTCTTAATGAACTTGGAGTAAAGTTACGAGAAAAGCCAACTCTTTGGTGTGATAACTTGGGTGCCACATATCTGTCTGCAAATCCAGTGTTTCATGCACGTACTGAACACATTGAGGTTGATTTTCACTTTGTCAGAGAGGGAGTTGCTGATGATAGACTTGCTATTCGGTTTATATCAAGTGAAGATCAAGTTGCTGATGGTTTCACAAAGACCCTTCCTGTGAGAAAACTTGATGAGTTTAAACGTAATCTCAACCTTTCACAAGGTTTAGATTAAGCGAGGGTGTTAGAGGTTGTAATAGCATTATTTTTTTCTATTTTGGTACCGATACGTATGTGTATCGGTATCCTTCCCCTGTACAACTTCGGTCCTTCGTGACCGCCTAATTAACGTGCAATCGAGGGGAGACAACCCACCTCGTTAGACCTAGTTTTTCCACATCGTACCAGAGCTAGTCCACACATCAGGAAAGGACCCTGACTTTGTTTTTGTATGGAAAGGACGGCAAGCACCAAATGTAATTTGATTACTGTAAGTGAAACCTCGTACTTGTCTAGCCCACACATCAGCGAAGGTTACCACTTAACCGAGCGCTCATTCTCATCAGAGCTCAATTTCAGCAATGCTATGAACCTTGTTAGATTGATGGAAAATCAATAGTTTACACAACTCAAAAAACTTAGTTACACGTCTAACGATATTTACTTGTAGCCACGCTGATCTTATAACTTTGAGTTTACACACCTGTTGCTAAATCTCAGTGTAACATGTCCGGTCAATTATAGTAAGAAAAATTCAGTAAAGGTATTTGAAAAGACTCACATGCTTGCAAATATAAAGTTTTTTCTTGATGAAATAAATCTTGTGTAGGCATACGTCTAACAACTTTTCGCTTGTATCCTAAGGTATCCTATAAAAAAATTGGAATATCACTTACCTTAATAATGAATTCAAGACTTCAAGAATCGTTCTGGAGGCACCAACAGAGAGGACGACTCCAACTGAAACATTTAGTCATGTGCATTACGAATTGTTATGTTAGCTTCCTTGGCTACTCATCGGAACAGTACATAACTACGAATTGCCTAGAGCTCATTTTCTAAGCTAATAGACAATGTTATATGAACCCAAGTAGAAACAATTGCTGGCCTCTCCAGGGACGTCCTTGCTGTGAGAAATTTCCAGAACGAAGTGCTTGAAATCGTGCTTCCTTGCAAAGGTTGGCTGCAGTTCAGGCAATGATGAAGTGATTCTTCACAGGCGACATGCGGAAGGATCAAACCAAAGCTCGTCGTCATCCTCGTAGGCATCTCCATGGTCTATGGATGGCAATACACCTCCAGGCCTGGAAGTTTTTGCATGCTGCAGGTAAAATAGACGCGTGATAACAATACATTTTTGGTTTATCACAATACATTTTTTGCTATGGGATTCTCCAGCGAGCTAGAGTGTTCCAGCCATGTCTTCAGCGAAAATCGAGTCTGCTACTGTAGCAATTTTTTTTTGCTACGGGTCTCCGGTGAGATCTCCGGCGAGCTTTGTCCATTTTTAGTTTTCTGGGACAAAACGTTTTTTTTCTATATAGGAGCAAAAGCGGGTATTCTTTTGCTACCGGAGCAAAAGCGTTTTATTTTTTTGCTACCGGAGCAACATCGGGATTTGGGGGAAGGAGAGACACGTGTCAGCATGGGAACCCGGGGGCTGGAAATTTTGAAACCACGGGGGATGCCCAGCACGGTCCTTTTAATAATTGCATTCGCAGATAAAAAACTAGGAACTATTAATGATTATGCAGCATAAAGACGTGGACTCTTCAAGTATTTAGTGTGGCAAGCTATTTTTTCAATGAAGAGTTGAAGATCTTCCAACGGTACAAATAGTTAGATGTGTCCGTTTAGTAAAAACTAACATATGCATGCTAGCTTCCATAAAAAAAAAAGAGCTAACTAACTCAATAGCAATAGCAAGTCCGTTTAGGAAAAAAGATGCATACACAAGATATAATGTTGAAATCATTCTTTCACATGGAAAGATAAATATGTACCATGATATCCTGGGTGTAGTGATCTTTCCACGTGAAAGATCGATCGGTAAATTTCTCAAGAAAAGAAACCTGAAGGTAGACAAGGTATGTGTTGACGTGGTCGTGTTGTATACCGGGGCATGAAAAACATGCATTTAAATTGAGGTGGTTTCTCGGGAAAAAAATCGATAGAGACTTTTATATTTCGTTCAAAAGAAGAACTTCCAAATTTTATGTTACTTCAATGAAAAAAAGTAACTGATTGGACAAAAGCTGTACGGTTTCAAGACGGGACCTTCTACTTTCAAATTAAAACCGTGACAGTAAAGAAACCAAACTATAACCGTTTAAAAAAATAATTACCCTTGATAAGCCGTTTTGTAAAAATTGTACTCATATTTATATTTATGCATGATTGTGAATAAGATTATATTGTTTATTCCTAGATAAAAAATAATATTTTTGTAAACATTGAGTATGGTGTAGATGTACTCACTAGCACACTATGAGTCGACGAGATTCGAGAATTGCATTGGATTGCCGTCGACAGAAAGGTCTGAATGGTCCGCTCATATTCAAAAGATAAATCGAACTTAGTCACTTCTCATATGGCACAGAGCCCGCGATTTCATTAGCTCCACAAACAGTCCCTATATAAGAAAATACCAAAAAAAAAGACAAAGCCAATAGGCTTCGTTCATTGGCATAAGATACAGCCCAACATAACATGCCTAAAATATTATTTATGTCTTTCTCACCTCTTAAAGGTAGAGAATAGTTTCTCGTATGTCCTCAAAATATCAGAATAACTACTCTCCAATAAATTAAAAGATTCCACACATTTCGTACTTATAGACCATAATATATACGATAGTTATAGAACATTATGATTTAGATTTCCTTATTTGTAGTGTATAGGAAATGAAAATTTTAGTTCATAATTATATTCTATATGCTAATGGTAATGCCCTCGCAATATATGGGTGTATAACAGAGGTGTCATGTTAGTCCACATCTTCTAAATTATCGTGCTATTTAGATCTCCAATTTATGCCTATATTTTATCATTATTAGTCACGAGAGGGTAGAACATGGGCTGCCCTGATACCGCTCTATCACCAAGGTGTTTCCAGGATACGGTGTGCTCGCGTCGTTCTCGCATGATGCATGCATGGTCGCCATTGGGGGTGCTTTCGTCTGAGCTCACGATGTGTTCTCTCACGGTATATTCCAACGGCCCTATTGCCAGCTCGGTTCAAGGTGGGTAGCCCCTCATTCACCTCGCTCTGCGTGGCTCCCCCAGGGCAGTCTCCGGTCTAGCGCTCATCGATGCGATCCTGTTAAGCGTCCATTCCTCGTGGGGAGCGAACTGGATGGTGGTCTAGCTTCGGGACTTTGTAGACTTTAGAGTTGGCGGAGTCCACCATGCTCTACGCAGTTCGGGTTTTGTCATCCAAGGTCGGCGTGTTTTATTGGATGTTGCTACATGAAAAGACAAGGACGCGCCTTAACCACATTGCTTTGTTTTATGCTCAAGACTGTCCGCTCGTCCCCGGTGTGCATAAAGACGTGGGGCATCGTTTTCTGTGCTGCCCACGCTCGCCCCACGTCTTATACATAACTGCCTTATACAACATCGTCTACGACAACGCCGCTGGGACCACCGGAAATGAGGTTCAGTTGGGGAACACCGGATGTGCTGGCGAGGTCCTCGTCAACGTTCTTCAAGCAGAGGGGGTAGAGATCGTCGGATTGCAACAACCACAGCCATGCACGGTCTGGACGAGACGCTGCGGCTGGAGGAGACCGAAAAGGGGATTGAGAAAGAGAGAACCATGCCATGCGGAAGCGCGTACACCTCCTCGGGTTGTGGATGACGACATGGTAAGATGTGGCTGACGGGACGGCGGTCCCTGCCACAAGAAGGGGGGAGGGGGGTTGACAATGCGGCGCTTTGTGCGTGGCGGGCCTGGAGATGGGAGGTGCAAGAGGGCAGGGAAGGAGGTGGGTGAGCTGCAAGATTCAATCGACGGCGGCGCACACTGCAAGCGACAGAGAGGAAACGTGAGCCACAGGAAGATATGCAGGTCGTGCGGAAGGAGGAAGCGTGAGCCGTTACCACACCGGCGTTGATGTCCTAACTTAGTAACAGTGGCTTGTAATTCGCAGGGTCAAGCCGGTACAAATACTAGCACTACTAGCATATTAATTTAACTAGTTGAATTCCTGTGCGTTGCCACGGGCCATCAACGTTCTTTCCCATTGTGCATACAAATATTATGCACAACCAATATTCAAATGCTTCCACGCATTGAACCAAGGAAAAGATCATGCGTGCCACATAAGAACAGGAGAGAAAAGTGGCATTTGATCAAATTGATTGATGGTGTAAATTCTTTGCTTATGCTCCCTTGGTCAAATACAAGTTTATTTTTCGAGTTCATCCGCTAGAGGTTGTCAGGCGAGATTCACTTCAAAGTTTCTAATACACTTTGCCTGTATGCATTAGGGTGTATATCCTGAAAGGTAAACATAACAACTTTCCAAACTGGGAGAAGTCTAACCTGGCACAGATTGCTACAACCTTTTCATTGCTAGCTAATAGGCTAACACCGTGAACTCAAAGAAAACAGAAGATAATAAGGCGAACCTACGAAATCCTGAGACCTCTCATACAATTTCTACTGAATGTTGGTTTCGTGAAGCACATCAACATCATGGTGCAGGAAGCGGCTACATTTTATTTTTGACTAAAGTGCATAATTGAGAAAACTAGGAAAAAGAAACTACACGGCACTTTGTGCGTGAAGAGCCTGGAGCTGGGAGTTGCAAGAGGGCAGGGAAGGAGGTGGGTGAGCCGCAAGATTCAAGCGACGGAGGCGCACACTGCAAGCTACAGAGAGCAAACATGAGCCACATGAAGATATGCAGGTCGTGCGGAAGGAGGAAGCGTGAGCCGTTACCACACCGGCGTTGATGTCCTAACTAAGTAACAGTGGATTGTAATTTGCAGGGTCAAGCCGGTACAAATACTAGCACTACTAGCGTATTAATTTAACTAGTTGAATTCCCGTGAGTTTCCACGGGCCATAAACATTCTTTCCCATTGTGCATACAAATATTATGCACAACCAATATTCAAATACTTCGAGGCATTGAAGCAAGGAAAAGATCATGCGTGCCACATATGAACAGGAAAGCAAATTGGCATTTGATCAATGATTTAGGGTGTAAATTCTTTGCTTATGCTCTCTTGGTCAAATACAAGTTTATTTTTCTAGTTCATCCGCTAGAGGTTGTCAGGCGAGATTCACTTCAAAGTTTCTAATATACACTTTGCCAGTATGCATTAGGGAGAAGTCTAATCTTTTCAAAGGTAAACATAACAACTTTCCAAATTGAGAGAAGTCTACCCTGGCACAAATTGCTACAACCTTTTCATTGCTAGCTAATAGGCTAACACCGTGAAGTCAAAGGAAACAGAAGATAATAAGGCGAACCTACGAAATCCTGAGACCTCTCATACAATTTCTACTGAATGTTAGTTTTGTGAAGCACATCAACATCATGGTGTAGGAAGCGGCTCCATTTTATTTTTGACTAAAGTTATAATTGAGAAAACTAGGAAAAAAAACATCACGGCGCTTTGTGCGCGGAGGGCCTGGAGATGGGAGGTGCAAGACGGCAGGGAAGGAGGTGGGTGAGCTGCAAGATTCAAGCGACGGCGGCGCACACTGCAAGCGACATAGAGGAAACGTGATCCACGGAAAGATATGCAGGTCGTGCGGAAGGAGGAAGCGTGAGCCGTTACCACACCGGCGTTGATGTCCTAACTTAGTAACTGTGGCTTGTAATTCGCAGGGTCAAGCCGGTACAAATACTAGCAGTACTAGCGTATCAATTTAACTAGTTGAATTCCCGTGCGTTGCCACGGGTCATCAACATTCTTTCCCATTGTGCAAATATTATGCACAACCAATATTCAAATACTTCGCCGCATTGAACCAAGGAAAAGATCATGCGTGCCACATAAGAACATGAAAGCAAAGTGGCATTTGATCATATTGATTTAGGGTGTAAATTCTTTTCTTATGCTCCCTTGGTCAAATACAATTTTATTTTTCTAGTTCATCCGCTAGAGGTTGTCAGGCGAGATTCACTTCAAAGTTTCTAATATACACTTTGCCAGTATGCATTAGGGTGTATATCCTGAAAGGTAAACATAACAACTTTCCAAACTGAGAGAAGTCTAACCTGGTACATATTGCTACAACCTTTTATTTGGTAGCTAATAGGCTAACAACGTGAAGTCAAAGAAAACAGAAGATAATAAGGCGAACCTACGAAATCCTGAGACCTCTCATACAATTTCTACTGAATGTTGGTTTTGTGAAGCACATCAACATCACGGTGTAGGAAGCGGCTCCATTTTATTTTTGACTAAAGTGAATAATTGAGAAAACTAGAAAAAAAAACTTCACGGCGCTTTGTGCGCGGAAGGCCTGGAGATGGGAGGTGCAAGAGGGAAGGGAAGGAGGTGGGTGAGCTGCAAGATTCAAGCAACGACGGCGCACACTGCAAGCGACAGTGAGGAAACGTGAGCCACAGGAAGATATACAGGTAGTGTGGAAGGAGGAATCATGAGCCGTTACCACACCGGCGTTGATGTCCTAACTTAGTAACAGTGGCTTGTAATTCGCAAGGTCAAGCCGGTACAAATACTAGCACTACTAGCGTATTAATTTAACTAGTTGAATTCCCGTGCGTTGCCACGGGCCATCAACATTCTTCTCCATTGTGCATACAAATATTATGCACAACCAATATTCAAATACTTCGACGCATTGAACCAAGGAAAAGATCATGCGTGCCACATAAGAACAGGAAAGCGAAGTGGCATTTGATCATATTGATTTAGGGTGTAAATTCTTTTCTTATGCTCCCTTGGTCAAATACAAGTTTATTTTTCTAGTTCATCCGCTAGAGGTTGTCAGGCGAGATTCACTTCAAAGTTTCTAATATACACTTTTCCAGTATGCATTAGGGTGTATATCCTGAAAGGTAAACATAACAACTTTCCAAACTGGGAGAAGTCTAACCTGGCACATATTGCTACAACCTTTTCATTGCTACCTAATAGGCTAACAGCGTGAAGTCAAAGAAAACAGAACATAATAAGGCGAACCTACGAAATCCTGAGACCTCTCATACAATTTCTACTGAAAGTTGGTTTTGTGAAGCACATCAACATCACGGTGTAGGAAGCGGCTCCATTTTATTTTTGACTAAAGTGAATAATTGAGAAAACTAGGAAAAAAAACTTCACGGCGCTTTGTTCGCGGAAGGCCTGGAGATGGGAGGTGCAAGAGGGCAGGGAAGGAGGTGGGTGAGCTGCAAGATTGAAGCAACAACGGCGCACACTGCAAGCGACAGAGAGGAAACGTGAGCCACAGGAAGATATACAGGTAGTGCGGAAGGAGAAATCGTGAGCCGTTACCACACCGGCTTTGATGTCCTAACTTAGTAACAGTGGCTTGTAATTTGCAGGGTCAAGCCAGTACAAATACTAGCACTACTAGCGTATTAATTTAACTAGTTGAATTCCCGTGCGTTGCCACGGGCCATCAACATTCTTCCCCATTGTGCATACAAATATTATGCACAACCAATATTCAAATAACTCGACGCATTGACCCGCATCTACTTACTGACAATATCCATAAATGGCTTGTTTTTGGTAATCGACGAAGATTACCATATTGATATTGGGGCGCATGGTAAACATCAGTACTCCAGTGCATTTCGTCGTCTGATTCGGAATAAATATGCTTTTGTACCCTTCCTTTTAAATGTAAAGTGGGGGTTCCGGAACGAATCTCTGCAATTACTTGTTCGGATTTTACATATTGATCATTTTGAACTAGAATCAAGCTTTTTGAGGGAATATTCACACTATATAGAATATCCTGACTCTGAATAGTTACATGCAAGTCTACATAACATAGAAAAGCAGGCTGTCCATGACGGGTACGTGTGGGGTGAACCAAATTCTCAGTGAATTGTATTTTTCCATTCGAAGGGGATCGTACAAGGTCGGCAGTACCCCCTGTGAATACTCCGCCAGTATGAAAAGTTCTTAATGTTAGTTGAGTACCCGGCTCCCCAATTGATTGACCCGCAATAATACCTACGGCTTCTCCCAATTCGACCAGATCACTATGAGTAGGACTCCGACCATAACATAATTGACAGATCCAAGAAGTGCTCCGGCAAGTATGTACATATCGCTGGAAAAGCAAAAAGGTCAACAGGCCAGGTTATACTACAATTACTTGAAATGCGTTTGGATAATATCCTTTTTCGATTGGGTATGGCCTCAACCATTCCTGGGGCCCGCCAATTAGTAACCGTGAAACCGTGCTGAGCTCCCAAGCAGTGGGAGGGGAAAGTGATCTCTGACCGCGTGCCTGTTGAAGAATGAGCCGGCGACTTATAGGCAGTGGCTTGGTTAAGGGAACGGAACCCACCGGAGCCGTAGCGAAAGCGAGTCTTCATAGGGCGATTGTCACTGCTTATGGACCCGAACCTGGGTGATCTATCCATGACCAGGATGAAGCTTGGATGAAACTAAGCAGAGGTCCGAACCGACTGATGTTGAAGAATCAGCGGATGAGTTGTGGTTAGGGGTGAAATGCCACTCGAACCCAGAGCTAGCTGGTTCTCCCCGAAATGCGTTGAGGCGCAGCAGTTGACTGGACATCTAGGGGTAAAGCACTGTTTCGGTGCGGGCTATCTTTGCACCCCCACCTCCTTTATCACTGAGCGGTCATTTAGGGGCCTTAGCTGGTGATCCAGGCTGTTTCCCTCTCGACGATGAAGCTTATCCCCCATCGTCTCACTGGCCGACCTTGACCCTTGTTAAAAGTTCATGCGTGCCACATAAGAACAGGAAAGCAAAGTGGCATTTGATCATATTGATTTAGGGTGTAAATTCTTTTCTTATGCTCCCTTGGTCAAATACAAGTTTATTTTTCTAGTTCATCCGCTAGAGGTTGTCAGGCGAGATTCACTTCAATGTTTGTAATATACACTTTGCCAATATGCATTAGGGTGTATATCCTGAAAGTTAAACATAACAACTTTCCAAACTGAGAGAAGTCTAGCCTGGCACAGATTGCTACAACCTTTTCATTGCTAGCTAATAGGCTAACACCGTGAAGTTAAAGAAAAAAGAAGATAATAAGGCGAACCTACGAAATCCTGAGACCTCTCATACAATTTCTACTGAATGTTGGTTTTGTGAAGCACATCAACATCACGGTGTAGGAAGCGGCTCCATTTTATTTTTGACTAAAGTGAATAATTGAGAAAACTAGGAAAAAAACTTCACGGCGCTTTGTTCGCAGAAGGCCTGGAGATGGGAGGTGCAAGAGGGCAGGGAAGGAGGTGGGTGAGCTGCAAGATTCAAGCAACGACGGCGCACACTGCAAGCGACAGAGAGGAAACGTGAGCCACAGGAAGATATACAGGTAGTGCGGAAGGAGGAATCGTGAGCCGTTACCACACCGGCGTTGATGTCCTAACTTAGTAACAGTGGCTTGTAATTTGCAGGGTCAAGCCAGTACAAATACTAGCACTACTAGCGTATTAATTTAACTAGTTGAATTCCCGTGCGTTGCCACGGGCCATCAACATTCTTCCCCATTGTGCATACAAATATTATGCACAACCAATATTCAAATACTTCGACGCATTGAACCAAGGAAAAGATCATGCGTGCCACATAAGAACAGGAAAGCAAAGTGGCATTTGATCATATTGATTTAGGGTGTAAATTCTTTTCTTATGCTCCCTTGGTCAAATACAAGTTTATTTTTCTAGTTCATCCGCTAGAGGTTGTCAGGCGAGATTCACTCATAAGTTTCTAATATACACTTTGCCAGTATGCATTAGGGTGTATATCCTGAAAGGTAAACATAACAACTTTCCAAACTGAGAGAAGTCTAACCTGGCACAGATTGCTACAACCTTTTCATTGCTAGCTAATAGGCTAACACCGTGAAGTCAAAGAAAACAGAAGATAATAAGGCGAACCTACGAAATCCTGAGATCTCTCATACGATTTCTACTGAATGTTGGTTTTGTGAAGCACATCAACATCACGGTGCAGGAAGCGGCTCCATTTTTATTTTTGACTAAAGTGAATAATTGAGAAAACTAGGAAAAAAAAAACTTCACGGCTCTTTGCGCGGAGGGCCTGGAGATAGGAGGTGCCAGAGGGCAGGGAAGGAGGTGGGTGAGCTGCAAGATTCAAGCAACGGCGGCTCACACTGTAAGCGTTAGAGTGGAAACGTGAGCCACAGGAAGATATGAAGGGCGTGCGGAAGGAGGAAGCGTGAGCCGTTACCACACATGCGTTGATGTCCTAACTTAGTGACAGTGGCTTGCAATTCGCAGGGTCAAGCCGGTACAAATACTAGCACTACTAGCGTATTAATTTAACTAGTTGAATTCCCGTGCGTTGCCACGGGCCATTAACATTCTTTCCCATTGTGCATACAAATATTATGCACAACCAATATTCAAATACTTCAACGCATTGAACCAAGGAAAAGATCATGTGTGCCACATGAGAACATGAAAGCAAAGTGGCATTTGATCATATTGATTAGGGTGTAAATTATTTGCTTATGCTCCCTTGGTCAAATACAAGTTTATTTTCTAGTTCATCCGCCAGAGGTTGTCAGGCGAGATTCACTTCAATGTTTCTAATATACACTTTGCCAATATGCATTAGGGTGTATATCCTGAAAGGTAATCATAACAACTTTCCAAACTGAGAGAAGTCTAACCTGGCACAAATTGCTACAACCTTTTCATTGCTAGCTAATAGGCTAACACCATGAAGTCAAAGAAAACAGAAGATAATAAGGCGAATCTACGAAATCCTAAGACCTCTCATACAATTTCTACTGAATGTTGGTTTTGTGAAGCACATCAACATCATGGTGTAGGAAGCGGCTCCATTTTATTTTGACTAAAGTGCATAATTGAGAAAACTAGGAAAAAAAAACTTCACTAAATCGCAAAATTGAACAAATACCAAAAATATGGGATGTAGATGAAACAAAAAGATGATAAAAGATTGTAACCAATGAAGGATGGATAAAATAGTTTTATGAATAAATTTTACTTTTGACTCTGAACAAAGATTACAAACGACATATCATGCTCTCGTGGCTGAAAAGAATGTAACTTAATAGATTACGTTATATCTGACCCCGCGTTCTACATTGCAGCTTATTGGTGCACATATCTTAGCTCAACACCCAAAAGAACAAATAGTCATTACATATTTAACAAAAATTAAAAACCCTTCTCCTATCAATTCAAGCGGAAAAGATCTAAAATTCCATTGCTTCTGTTGCTTCTTCCGATGACGAATTACAAAGAATGGTCAGACTGTATGATAGACTATTTGAAATGAATGGGACATTATAAGGAAAAAAACCACGAAGAATGTTCAGCTGTGACTTCTTCATTCCTGTTCATCTCTGCAGAAAACGTGGCTGTTATAATCTGGCCATTTTCCCATAATGCGTGCATGAATGGTTCAACCTGTACATTTTTTCGAACTTATCAGCAAAAACAAGCATCCTAAACCGGTTTACATGGCTAACAGTGAACGTGAGAACGTGGGATTTTGTGAATAAAGAACTTTTAGTTGAAACACCTGATTCCCATGTCAAGCCACAGGAAAGTGAATGAAACATTTTGAATCAAAACACCGTTTCCTAAGCTTCTTGTCCCACAACAGATTTTTTTTTCCGTAGATTGTTTCATTGTCAGTCGCAACCTAGCCTTCAAGCAACATAAATATGACACCTTTTGCAGCAATTATTTTTCAGTCGATTAATTAGATAAACATACTTATGACCACGAGTTGCGATGGTAATTATATATGCGCCTCAAGAGTGTGCGATAGGGTGGAGCGGAACTTGGGATGCAGCCAGCGTTGAAGTCGTGTTCCGAGAGCCTGATCAGCGTAATGGATCCCTAGATTAGACACACATGAACATTATTTGAAATGAAAAAAAAAAAAAGATAATCCAGATAATATGTCTAAACCTATATTTCTGGACGTATGCACAAGCACAAAACCACCTATGAAAGTTACCATATCATGATAATGTATGGCTCCATGTTTGGACCCTTTCATTGGAAGTTATCACTCAGAGGAGAAATAGCTGTTATAAACAAAGCAAGGAGTAAGGTATGCACTGGATAGCCAAGACTGAAAAATTAAAGATGGTATGTATTTAAATAGTGCATGACACCTTACAGGCTTAATCATTGTTATTTCAGTCATATGCACGACCAAGAAATTACATGTATAAATGAAGATATAAGGCAGGCAACATGGAAAGGTTGAGATACCTAGGCAACACCTTAGGTGCATGAATTCCATATGGCCCCGGTGCAACTCAAACCAGGGACGACGGGAAGGAACTTTCGGCCAACATCAACGCCCTTTCATCCACATCAACGCCCTCAACCATCTCTCCCCCTTCCTCCTTGCTCGCCACCATCTAGAGGACCCTACCTCCGCCTCCATGTACTGGTGGACAACAAGCTTAGTGAACCGTCGCACGTTGCTGCGGCCGTTCCGCCATGGACTTCCAATTGTCCGGTCTCTCTCCCGTGGTCATCATCTCCGACTAAATGTTGTGATGACCTGTGGATTTTGGACAAAGAATATAAGATGATCACACTAACATGAGGGTGACGATTAAAAAATAATTATTATAGTATTAAATTCTTTTTTGGTTTTTGATTATGTAGATGGATTTTAAATAAACTTACATGAACTAAATTATTTTTCTTATAATATGGGAGAATTTTGGAATACTATATGCATTTACATGAATTCTTGTTATCCATTTCGACTATTGTTGTACACATACAAATATTTGTGTAGTTACAGAAAGGAGTATGTGCGTTCGTAATGCTCTTCTGTCTTGAAAGAAAAACATGTCGGGAATGAGTGTCACTATGTGATTGAAAATTATAGTTTAAAAAATGACACCTAATAGGGGCATAATAAGGTCAACGCTATCAAGAACTATGGAGAACTATTTGCTGGTACCTTGAGGCAGAGGAAGATCAAGTAGAAATGAATAGCCGCTAAGACGAGAAGATTTTAAAGAAGAATTCATGGCCGAGCTTCTCAATATGTTGTGGTGATCCCTGAGATGATTTAACCAGAGATTTTTTCCGCTGAGTTGAAAGGGTTGCAAGAGCAGTTGTAAATGTGAGGTTAGAGAACAATACAGATCCAGGTAAAATTTTGTTGCAAATGAATCACAACAAAAACTATATTTTAGTCAATTTTACGTGCAATACTTTGAAAAAACAGTTGATATGATCTGTTGAAATAGCATAATTATTTTGTATATGGCGGTCAGAAATTTTGTTGCAACACTCAGTTTTGGATGCAAATATGTCTTTTCGTTGATATACAACACTGTGATCAAAATATTACATAATTTAGCCACATTTTTTGTAGATTCAAAATGATATTTTTGTATTCCGAAATATTTTAAACAAATTCCAAGAGTCTACTTTTCTTGATGGAATATTGCAACGATTTGTTTGTTATATGTATATTCTTTTGCTCTGCGGATGAGTTTTCTCATACAATACTAACATCGTGTGCTGACCTAATATATGTGGTTTTGAATTTCAAAACAAAAAAAAAACATCGTGTGGTCACAACACATTTTTTTTGCCTGGGTTCCACCCACGTGAGTAGGTTGAGTAGGTCATGCATGCAATTCCTATTCGTGTGTAAGAAGCAACCTGCTGGAGCGCTGAAATCGATAGGACATGAAGTAGCCAGGAATGTGGACATCGATGCGACTGCACATCCCGCAGTGTTTGTTGTCCGTCCGATGGTAAATCGTAGGGCGTTGGATCGACCAATCCGCGCGCGGGATCAGTGGAGTCGACCAAAACGTAGCGCGGGCCAAAAAATATCTACACCCTCGGTCCCAAGTTAGTTGTCGTGAATTTATGAAAACAAGCATACTGGCCCTCACAAATGCGAGAGCATCATCTTTACTGTGCAAAAACTATTTAATGCTTTTCTTTATATTGGACAAAAATACTACTAATGGATAGAGACTAAGGCTCTGTTTGGCGTCAAAGTATTTTGATAATACTTAGGTCTATAAAATACTGAGTTATTCAATACTTCAAGGTGTTTGGGTCGAGCAAATACTCTATCTAAACATTGATATTGCGGTATTCTTTGGCCATGCACTGAAACAATTGGAATTTAAATATAGGTGTTTTAGAAAAATAGAAGCTCTCAAAAGGGTCCTAAAGTTAACTTTGAGGAAATATGTTACAATTTACTATGAAGATGCTATCCAACCGGAAATTGCACGTATTCCCATGTGATTTCATTGGCGGCCTAAAGTAGACTCATCCCACTTTAAAGTCATTCCAAACATTTTGTACTAAAATCAACACATTAAATTAGTTAGATCACTACTAGATATCCCCGAATAGCCAAGGGGTAACTTACCGTCGGTCATTTATGTTCACCGTCGGTTACACATATATCCGACGGTGCACCGTCGGATATCTCCCGTCGGTGATGCTCGGTGGGCCATTGCTTGAATGGCCGACGGTACTATCGGATATTATGATGACCTACGGTACAAAGCCGAGAGTGGGCTATGGGATATGTCTTGGTGAAGGACGCCTCGTCATGTTATGCCGGTGATTATAGCCGACTGTTCACCATCGGTCATGTATTTACTGACAGTTTTTTCTACCGTCGGCATTCACAATGGTCGCCGGGCTATCTGTACCGTCAAAGATTATTATAGCCTACAGGGCAAATGACACTGTCATTTAACATAATAACCGACGGGCCAAAGAACCCGACGGTATCTCACGCCTTCGGGCATGATTATTGACGAGTGGGCCATAAAACCATTGATTTTTTTGTTGCCGAGGGATTTTGGTCTCAGCCATATAGATTACACGTGGTTTTCTAATATAGTTAAAACTGAAACAAATGGTTGCACAAGGCGCACAAATCTCACCATCAGAAGATTATTTTACAACTATGTGCATTTCAATACATTTGGTAGAAATGACAGAACATGAATTATATCAATCACAATCTGATAATGTATTACAAACCTAACAAGAGTCGCATCCAACTCATATTAATCAGTAACGAACCATTGGAAGAGAAAAATGTATTGTTCTAAATATTTTGCATAAGACAACTGGTCCAAAAACATCAAGCACAAATTCTAGCTTGAGAAGTTCGCTTCGTTGAATGACTTGAAGACTGTTCTATTATCATGCTCATCACCGGAGATACGTCCCCATCCAGCATTGCATCACACTCCCTACAATATTTACCGAAATATTAGTAAGAAAGATGGAAATGAGAATCATAAGGGAAACACATAAAAACAACCCGAATAAGATGGCAATTAACTCCTATAGTAGAAAAAATGGAGTTTGGTTTGAGCATCGGAAACAAAATAAAAATGGAGTGAAAAGTGTCAACCATAAAAGTAACTGCTATAATCTAGTCTAACAAGACAGTTGTGTGTCTACCATCCAGAACCTTTACATCTAATATTGATGTGAACCAAAGAGAAGTAGCTAGTATATGATCAAGTTACACCCATAGATTAGATCATGGGATATCTACATGCGTTGCTGCACCAATAGAATTTCTTTTTTCTTGCGAACTGTACCAATAGGATTGCAATCAGAAAAGTTATGAAGTACAGTCACAATACACGAGGGAAAAATACTCGGACAGGGAAAAGGGGACGGCCAGAGAGAGATAGAGAGGATCAGAGCTGGATACCTTGGCCACACGCGCTAAGTGTTATTTGATCCTTCGTTGCAGTGGAATTCATTGCAGTGGATTTTCGGTCAGGGTAAAATCCTAACGACCTCACAATCCTGAAGGCAACCAACGTGTAACAATTTCCGTGGGCACTATTTATAGATTTGAACCTTAAAATATGGATCAGCACACAATCCAGAAGGTAGGGCAGGTTGGTTGCCGACCGACAGATGCATGCTCCAGGGGCGTCTTCTTGCCTATACCGCAGATGCACAACACATGAGCAGAAGAGTTGATGCAGTCAGCCATCGATCCATAATAAGGATAATTTACTGATGTTGTGGATCAAAGGGGTCGAAGAGATTGATTACTTGGGGACATGTCCCACATGTTACGTCCAGCTCCAGCGTCGACAAGGTAGCGGCAGGCGGCGAGCGTCGACAGGGTAGCGGTAGCGTCGAAAGCGTTCATGCCACAGTAGCTGGTGGAGGCCACGATGGCGTCGACCGCTCCGCCCGGTTCGTGTCCATGCTCCTTGATCCCTTGATCTCTGCATGTAGGCATTAACCGCACGATTCGACGCCCCGCACGGACGCAACAAATCGAATCAGCCCTTAACAAAGCAACGAAAAAATGGAACCCTTTTGCGCATCGCGCGCGGTTGAGAGATGAGAGAAGATTTAGATTGACCTTGAGCTGGCGGAGGGTGAAGCGAGAGATCTGCTCGCTTCTGCTCTTCCTTCGGGGGCGGCTACCTAGGGTTTCTCCTCTAACTCTGGTGCAAGGGGAGGGGAGGGAGGGAAAGGAGGAGACGGCAGACTTTACTGAACTAATAGAGGCGTGGCCGCGTGGGTGGTCTCGTAGTGGGAATATTTTGGCCTTCGCACGAAAAAATCAAAATTGCCCACTGCACAATGCTTTGATTAGGATAAATAATCGTGGAATAAGGTCTTAATTCTCGTGTAGAAAAATGGGTCAACTTAAAAAATAGAACTTTATGTTTCCTATAACCGAAAATCAACTTTTTTCTCGAAACAGGATTTCGTCCCACTTTATAAATAAATCAAACGCGCACAACAGTCGTGATGCCCAAAACGTGCTGCCCCGAACGCTGCCAACTGACCTAGCAAATTAAGCTGGGCTTAACTTGCATGTGAGTATCGTGATGGAGCGAGATACGTGCAGGAAAATTTGTACGGGCTTGGACGAAGCCAGACTTGTAACCATTGACTTGTAACCATTGGTATACGTATGCTCCAAGTTGATCGATCTTATCTTGTAGACTTGTAACCAGCTGACTATATAAGCTGGCCACAAGGAAGGCGGAGAAAAATGGAGGCCGCCACAAGAACACTCGTACAACAACAGAGTCAGCTTGAGACCCTATAGCAGAGGCAATCTCTAGATTGCATCTGGAGAAGAAGAGCCATCTCGTACACACAGGCGAGACTTGCCGAGAGCTTGTGCGTACGTACATGAGCTCCCGCGGGTTGCGGGAATGCCTCTCTCTCTTTATTTTGCCATACACATGAATTAGAACATGAACAGCGCAAGAATCTGAAACGTTTTGCTCAGTGGGTTTTAATTACGGAGGCTGCTCAGCTTCGGCTGCTGCCTGTCTGCCTTCCCGACTCGTTTCATCTTCTCGTGTAGCACGTTCGGCTCCTGCTCTGTGCCTATAAAACAAGAGGTCGCTGCTCTCGAGAGATACGCACAACAGATCCACACCTCTGCCTCATATTTCGAGCACTGCGCCACCGATCAGGACATCTCCATCCAGTGCCGCTGCGTGCACCGCGGGACGGGACAGTAGGCCTCCGGAACCGCGTCTCTTCGGATCCTGTACGGGAGAAGGGCGATAAGATTTTTGGGGAGCGCTGCGGCGCAACTATTGGCATCATCGTCATCACGGACGCCGACGACTACTTCCCGAACGACGACTTCTTCCACGTTGACAACCTCTTCGGCGACAAGTCTGACGCGCCCAACGTCAACGGTTCTTCGTCTGCACCGTATGTGTTCATGTTTTTGCTTCATGTCTCAATACATGTTCTTCTAGTACCGATCTATTTGAACATGTCTATGTCGCGTTTTCATGCAAATCATTTGAATAGTTTATTTCCAGTTGTTCTAGCCATATGTTGTTTATCTTTTCTATGGATTAAATCATTTGGAAAATTGCTCATATATTCAACATTTGCATCTAGCTAGCACGGTCATGGCTACCCTGCCCGAGCTGCCGACTTCTACCTCTATGACGATGATGGTGTCGGGCTGCTGGCGTGCTAGCCCGGCACGATCTCCGCCTCCGCAAGGACGCCGTCGTCTCTGCGATGAGGTCATCGCGGCTGCGGGCGTGTATCTGCTGCTGTTCTCACCATGACGGGCTGCCGGTGAGCAGCCTGACATGATCTATATCTTCACGATGGCGTCGTTGTGGTTGCGGCCTGTTACCCAGCGCTGTCACCACCTTCATCAATGCACTGCGTCCTTGGGGACGCCGGCGTGCGGCCCGGTGCTTCTCCATCTCCACGTGGACGTCAGGCTGCCGGTGAGTGGCCCGGGGCTTCTACACCTCCGCGGCGGCGGCATTGCAGCGTCCTGACTAGGGCTGTCCCGTGCACGGCATGGTCGGGGATGTCGGCTCCATCTTCTTCTTCAACAGATCGCCGGCGGGTAGCCGTGGCTGTACTCACCGGAACGACGACATCGGGCTGCCGGTGAACAAACCTGGCGGCATCTCTACTCCCGTGGCGGTGGAGTGGTTGCTAGCGTGTAGCCCAGGGCCGTCGCCGTCTCCATGTCTTTGGTGACCGCCGTCATAAACATGGTGTCTCTCCTCTCTGCGATGAACTCCTCGCGGCTGCCGGTCGTGTTTACCATGATGACAAGGTCGGGCTGCCGTTTGGCGGCCTAATGAGGTCAATAAGCATGAGTGATCAAATGAAATAAAGCAGCTTGAGCGCACCGGCCATCGCCATCTCCATCCATGCGTAGCGTCTTTTCGGGGCGCCGGCCTGCAGCCCGGTGCTTCTCCATCTCCACGGCAACGTCATCTAGTTGCTAGCTGATGGCTCGATATGACGGCGCCGGGGCTGACAAGACGCAACGTAGTTGTCGATCCCCAACTCCACGACTCATCACCAGTCCGATCTCGTTTTTCCTATCTTTTGCTTTGAGGCTAAGACGCCGCTGTGGCTGTAGATAGTCATGCGCATCACATAGTTGCGCTGCTACTGGCCACACACATGCACGGCTGTGGCGTATCTTGTACGCCCGCCAACACACGGTCTCCATTAGCCGGCCGCGCTGTCGTCCACAATCGACGCCACCTGGCTCTCAGGATGTACATGGACATGGACGTCCGCCTGGCCGCTTGGTCCGTGCCGCTCCAAAAGACCAGAACGGATGGGCCGTCCATATTAGGCGGGTCAGGTGGACAACGTCCGCTAAGCCGCTACCGTCCGCATCCGCAAGTACTGCAATCTTGCAGCCTAGCTGCCGGCGCTCTCTTTGCCCAAATCAGATCTTGAGTAGGAAGAAAACGGCCACGCCCCAGCTCGCCGCCGCCGTCGGCCGGAGCCGTGCTTGTCTACGCCTAGCTCCTAGCTCGGGGCTGTCTCTACTCTGCTGGTCGTCGCCTGCAATCGCTCGTCTCCGGCTAGATCAGCTTTCGAGTAGGAAGAAAAGGGCCGCCCAGATCGCTCGTCCACTCGCAGCTTGTCGCCGCCGTCGAACCAGAGCCGCCCTTTGTCTCTCCCAGCTTCCAGTTCAGGACCTTCTGCACCCTGCTGCTCGTAGACTCCCAGACCCTTCCCATCGGGACCTGGTCAACTCGGCTCCGTTGCGAGCATGAATGGTCCAAATATCCAGTCACTACGGGAGAGGAGAACTTTTCCGTGTGTCCTGCTCTTTACCGTGTGCTGGATGTCGGGCACACGGCAAAGAATAGCACACGGTTAAGACTATGAAAAACACACGGGAAAGAAAAGAGCACGGCAAAAATTACCGAATGCGCACGGCAAAGATAGCCACACGGCAAAGAAAATGGAGCCAAATGGAATAGCGAGCGGGTCAGTCACGGCCGTTCTCTGTGTGCACTGATTGGTTGGAGCAGGTTTCACGCGGATAACTATCCGATGGCTCGGATGATTTCTGAAGAAACACACAATCCGTGGCTTCTTGCATGTCTCTCATTGGTCCTTGCTTGGAGACATAAAGATGACACAAGGAGTTCGCGTCATGTGCTTGGCCCTCTGGTTATCCCCGCGCGCACATCTCCTCTCTGCTCCATTGCTCCATTCATGGCCGCGAGCTCCTTTTGTCCTCCCACCGGCGACGACCTCCATCACTCCTCCATGGCCGGCGACCTCCTCCACTCCTCCTTCCGCCGGCGACTACCTCGGTGTTCGCAGCGACCAGCTCTCCCTTTCCGGCTGCGTGGCCTCGCCACCGTCCTGGCGCCCTCGCCGGCCGTCTTCTTTCTCGGCCACCGCCATCTCTCCGTTGTCGACCTTCTCCTTCCTCGGCCACCGCCATCTCGCCGTTGTCGACCTTCTCCTTCCCCGGCCACCATCCTTGCGCCCTCGCCGTTCGCGGCGTCGTTCGAGCCGGACCGCGTCTCGGCGCCACCTCCCGCACCTCCAATCTAGACGTCATGGACAATCTCCATTGCCAAGGAGCTCGAGCAGAAGCTTGTCGTGACCGAGAACACGTTGGCGCCGCCGGCCGCCGCCCTTGTTGACCTTATCCATGGACACAACTCGTCGTCGACCTCGCAGCGAGGACACTGCCCGGAGGACAGTGGATCCCACCCAGCAGCGTTGCCGTGTGCCCGACATAAGCCACACGGCAAAGAGAACGATACCGTGCAAAAGGCTGCCGTGTGTGCTTTGCTGTGTGCGACACACGGTAAAGACGTTACCGTGTGTTTTTAGGCCTTTGCTGTGTGTTTTCGGCACACGGTAAAGAAGCGCTCTCCCATAGTGAATAGAGGATATTGCACAAGAGCTTGTCCGATTCAACTAGTACAAAGATGCATGAAGCCAAAGGATACAGGGATGTAGCGGACGGACAGCGGTGTCAGCTGGACACAACGGCCAAACAAATAAGCGGAGGCGGACTCCGCTAACAATATAATTAAACAAACGGACGAAGCCGAATGAGACGGACAGTCCGTGGACATGTCCGCCCCCAACCTGACCCGGCTCCTTGCCTTCTGCGTCGTCGGCGGTATGCATCATATGTAGCAAAGGACATATGTTCAGGCCATGGGCGCGTTAGGGTGGGAACTGGTAGCGGATAATCCGAATTATCCGACATTCGTATTCGAGAAATTAAAAATAAATGTGGTAAATATCAGAATCCGAACAACAAAGAAATGGAAATGGTAAATATCCGTATTCGTTTTTCCAAATAGAAAACAAATGTGGTATTGAATTTTGAACAAAATATGGATATGGAAATGGATATATCCGTATTCGAATAAAATTATGTTAGCCAATTTTGGCATACCTAGTATGATATGATGATTAACCAACCTAAAAGAGTATGAAAGTGGGTAAATGTGTTTTTCCATGATTGAACTTTAAACCATCGTGTATTATACATCCATACTTATCATTATACCGTTTAATAGTTGACTCGATATAAGACATAACTGTATTATTTCCTTATATTGGTATCTGTTCCGAATTTAGAAAACATACGATCCACATTCGTATTCGAGTAACATCTGCTCCGCATTCGTATCCGACAATATCCGTATCCGTATTCGCATTCGTTTTAAAAATATGGAAAAGGATGTGGGAAGGGCACTATCCGATCCACATCCGATCCGTTTCCACAACTAGGCGCGTACACCCGACGCTTGCTATGTGCACCAGCATGCACGTCGGTGCAAGTCATGTGAGCATACCTCCTATGGGTGTTCTCCAAAGTGCTGTACGTGTATGGGCTTGCATGGACGAGCCACGTTACCTAGCTGGTGCAGTGCATGTGTCTAGCATGTGCAAGTATGCAACGACATGAAGATCAACATATATGAGGCAGCGGCTTCTTGCCGTGCCGCTCGTGTACCGTTCACCCTCTCTCCGGGCGTTGCCGGTCCAATATCCTCCTACGCGCACAAGCCCGCTATCACCATGGGCGGCGCACTCGACAACATCTTCCGGATATGCACGCTCAAAGTGACGTTGTCCGTCTTTGTCCATCATCTCCAATTAAGACCACGTCTACTTCCGCGGGGTGTACCCCTCGCACTTACAACGGAGCTGCAAAGCCGTCACGACGTCCACGCCAAATATTACCATGCATGCTACCACGACTTCAATCACTTCAACGCCGCTCGAGACCACTGGCGGAACTAGGAATCAAGCTTAAGTGGGGCCAAAGATGGTAATCATCCATTAGAGGGGGCCAAATATGCTAGTTTTCACTAAAAATATTTCTAAACAGACTTATCTATCTAAAAATTAGCTTGATGCTGCATGCATAGGGGGGCCAAGGCCCCTGCTCGTCCCCCCTAGTTCCGCCACTGCTCGAGACCGACGAGGCAAGACGGCGAGGCGGGCATGGCCGGAGCAAAGGCCATGCTATCTACGGCACGTGTACACGCTAGTACACGTACATCGCCGGCACCAACACACACCACCACCACCACCATGGATTAAGAACGCAAAGCAAAGACTGAAGACGACAACCAAGCAGCTTAATCAGAGGTGTCTCACGGTCCTTCCGCGGGAGTAATTAACCGGGAGCTTTCCGAGACCCCGGGAACCAGGAGACCACAATCGCCTAGTCATCTTGGCCGCGCCTGCAGGCCATGGAGCGCACATGTGGAATATTTGTGTGTTAGTCATTACGATTAATGATACAATGTTCCTCTATTTTATTTTTGTGTACTTTGTACACTGGCACGCCCGCGTTTTTTACTTTTTGTAGTCCCTCGGCGTATGAGAGATACACATTGCTCTTTTCTTATCAAGAGCGTTTCATTTTGTATTTCCCGTGTCAAACAACGAGCACAATAGGGTGTTATTTATATTAAGATAAAGAAAAACTTCGGACGGAGCGAAGCGAGGCCTGTCGCCGGAGTCTTAGGGCCGAAGATATGGTACGAGTTGTTACCGAGTTGGACTACCTTTAGTTACCTCGTGTAAGCCTTCGTTCGGGATAAACCACTCATCATAAATCGGGCACGTGTAGTAACCTCACCCGAAATAGTGAAGTATTGCTGGCCGGCGTCTGTGTTTTTTCTCTTCCTTGTTGGAAGGGTATTTCACGTTAAAATTCGGTGTCCCCGTTGGTTTTGATATTGCTTACTTTATCGTTGTTCTGGTATTGCGTGTAACAAGTGTATTAGAGCACTGTTTCATATTAGGGTTTCGCGATGGCATCGATGAAGTTTCATCTACCGTTGCTGGACTACAAGACGAGGTTTTCTCCGTGGCAAATCAAGATGTGTGCAGTTCTATCGCAAACATCAGAAACTGACGAGGCGCTGGATGCGTTCGGGAATAAGGAAGCGAGCAAGTGAACTTTCGAGGAGAAGCGCAAAGATCGTAAGGGTTTGTCGTTGATTCAAATTCATCTATCTAATGATATCTTGCAATAGGTGCTGCAGGAGAAATCCACAACAGCGTTGTGGGTCAATCTGTAATCTATCTGCATGTCAACGGATCTAACCAGCAAGATGCACGTAAAGATGAAGTTGTTCTCTCTCAAGATGCAAGATGTTGGTTCAGTGATAAATCACTTGTCGATCTTTAAGGAGACCGTGGTCGACCTAGTGCCGATGGAGGTAAAATATGAGGATGAAGATTGATCTCTTTTGTTGTTATGTTCGCTGCCTAGATCTTTTACAAACCTGCGGGATACCATACTATTAAGTCGCGATGAATTAATCCTTGCGGAAGTTTGTGAGACCCTACAGACCAGGGAAAAGATGAAAGTTATGGTGCAGTCTAACGCATCGTCTTTAAAAAAAACACGGAAAATAGCTCTATATTTGGAATTTATAATGTTGTTTGTGTTTCGTCAATATAGGCTGGCCATAAATTTCTGACAAGACAATTTGGTACTTGCCTTGGAGGCAATGAATGATGGTGATGGAGGGCACACTCTGGCTAATTGAAACGTTGCTATAGTTGTGCCTCATTCAATCCTTCTTAACGCAATGGGGAAACAACGTTTAGAATAGTAAAGATTATTTACTTTGTGACAATACTTACGATGTTTGTTGCAACTTTACCATCTAAGGCTCATCTAGTTATTTCGTCATTGTTTTGGAGTATCTTAGATATAATATATGAACATACTCAAAACGAAAAATTATGACATATAACTCCGTACGGCAGCAAATGAGACGTGGGTGTAGCTACACCCGGTAGTAGAAACCATTTTACCCTAAACCCTAAACCCTAAACCCTATATATATATATATATATATATATATATATATATATATATATTTCTTTTTTCAAAATGGGTAGAAAATCTATCCTTTGAATCCATAGATACAGACCGCTTTTATTTAAAAGTAACATTCACACCCAACAAAAGGGTTCCGCAACGTGACATATCACGGATGATATAGTATCGAAACATGAATCGACCATTAAAACAGGGCAAAAAAATCGACTAAACAACTTGTAGATGATTAGCATGGCGCGAGGCATCCCAGCTGAAAGTATCCCGAGCGACCATCAGCAGCCATGTATACCCTATATTAAATGGATTCCGATGATCCTGCGGGAGAAGGTAAGCTCGTGACACAATCTAATGTGTAGCCATGTGAAAGACCTGAATGAATATCTCCGATCTGCCACACCTGCTCCATTAGTGTGGCATCAGCTCACCGGAACACTTTGCAAAGTAAAAACACGTTATCTTTTCACTAGTTATGTTGAAAATTATCACCCACTTCTCTAGCACCTCCACAAATTTTAATTTCAGTATTGTTCCAATAACCTCGAGAGTTGAATATTTGAGTCCGCTATGTACTAATTAATTTAGGAAACACTACAAATATGGGAAAATGCCTGTAGGTGTGAAATCAAAATCATACTATGTGAGGAAGACTGAACATAATTAAACTAGTCAAATCATGTGCGATGTTTCATCTCGATGGAACATGAAGATTGTTGAATTTCCGGTCTCACTGAGCCGGCTTAGGCCAAGGCTCCATCTAGCTCAACAGCTGGCAGCACAAGCTAGTTGGCTCAACGGCACAGAGAGCTAGCCATTGGAGGTCCTATTTAGCAACCCAGCAACTCTTGGCGGCACAGCATTTTCGTCTATGTTGCCTCCTATGTAGTATTGCATGGGTTCCGGTCCGATCCAGCGGGGACTGGCTCGAAATGGCCAGCTTCCCTCAGTTCATTCCTGATCTTAGTCGAGCCGTACTCCAACGGAGCAATGCGGATTTCAGGACCAACCAAAAAATTTTAGGCCGCCATGCACGTTCTAGTGTTGTAACGGGGTTCGTCGGTTCCTGGTTGCCTCCCAAGCCTATTTACATAGATACGAAGGATATACCAGGAGTCATGGGAGAGGAACAACATGTTGAGTATACAGTTGTTACTTGCTACTTCCCACACAAACTAACACTAGCCCTTTGCAATATATAGTGGGAAATGACTGCTTCTCTTCCATTAATTTCATGCCAACCAATATTTCTTTAAACAAGCTATGCACGTGCTGGGCAATGCCCTGTAGCTGGTTAGTTAGAGGCAATTAGAGAACCTGTGACCTATTCATATGTGCATTGTTTCAATACTTCCACTGACAAGTGAAGCACATATGTATAAAACTATGAGATTGGATTGGTTCGGTGTATCCCTCTCGGGTTGCCTGGCTTCTCATTATATAGCCACGAAGGGCATCATAACAGATTTACAGATTGACAAGTTAAACCGTGTACGGCCTCTAACTATCTTATCTATACAACTTGGACTACAAGTTAAGTTTAAACATGTTGTACATATCTGCAACTCTTCAAACACTCCCCCTCAAACACAGCTTATCTAATTCAGATGTTGTTTGAAGTTCTCGAGTTGCTTCATACGAAGGAGTTTAGTAAAACCATCAGCCACCGTATCTCCAGAAGGAATGAACCTCACATCCAACATTTTGTTTGCAACACGCTCTCGAACAAAATGAAAGTCCACCTCGATGTGCTTGGTTCTTGCATGAAACACTGGATTAGCTGATAAATATGTTGCTCACAGGTTATCACACCACAAACATGCTACCTTGGGCTGTGGTACACCTATCTCTCTCAGAATGGACTGTACCCAAATAACTTCTGCTGTGGCATTAGCCAGAGACTTATATTCAGCTTCCTTACTAGAGCGAGAAACTGTTGGTTGCTTCCTAGCACTCCATGATATCAAATTGGGACCAAAGAAAACAGCAAACCCTCCTATAGAACGACGATCATTTGAACATCCCACTAGTAGGGAAAGGGCTACCAGTGACGAACAAATATCAGCTACCGCTGGCGAACTTGTGTTCGCCAGCGGTACCACGCCAGTGGTAGCAGGTTACCGCTGGCGAACAAGAGTTCGCCAGCGGTAGTGCAGGTTACCGCTGGCGAACAAGGCCTTGTTCGCCAGCGCTATGTTCGCCAGCGGTAGCTCCGCTGTTCGCCAGCGCTACTGGTTCGCCAGCGGTAGTCAGGTTGTTCGCCAGTGGTAGGTACTTACAGTTCGCCAGTGGTAGGTACTGTGTTCGCCAGTGGTAAGTTTCACAGGTTTGTATTTTTTCTGTTTTTTTGTATAACAGTTTATATATTCTGATTCTGTATATATTCCCAGGTCCAAATACATTCAAATTCTATAATTTATAAACTTTCACACATATAAATCACTGATAGCACATCGATAAATCATAGATACATATGCATCCATCCATAACGAATTTAACACATCGATAACGATATTAACACATCTATACATATGCATCCATATCCAATTCTCATAAGTACGAATACAACACATTGATCTCAATAATATGTCGGAAGATTTCGAACCCAAAATATAGCCATCTAATTAGTTCAACGATTACAAAGGTATGACTACTACATATCTATGCAACGTACGCGCGATATAAAGATCAATCGCAAAGAAGACTAGCTAGATATACGGCCCGTCACCGCTTTAGCTTCCGCCTCCGCTTGCGATCTTTCGCTAGGGCCAGCGCGCCGTCCACTTCTTCATCTCTCTGTAGACCAAGATAAAAGCATTAGACCGGCAAAGGAAATCACAAGTTCTTATTAGGAGCAATTCGTAACGAATCGAATACATACCGTCGATCATTTCTTCCTCGATGTTGTGATCTTCTGTTTCTCTCCGGCGGGAACGGAAGAGCACCTTCTAACGAGTTGAATGGTCTCTCGTCAGTCTGCTCTAGCACATATTGTCGCAACTCATTGTTAGATGGTGGGGTACCGTTCCAGTGGAAGGTAGATCCTGAAGTTACTACATCCTTATAGATGATTGTGCAGATCTTGCGCTGGATGCGACCAAAGTTTTGTCTGTACTCAGCATCAGACCATTCCACGATGCTGCGAGACCATTTGTCCACAGCAGACATGTATTGCAGACTATGTTGGTCCTTCACGATCTCCGTCATGTGTTGGATGAGGTACCATGCCTCCATTTGGCCGCCTGGCGCCTGCTTGGGGCAGGGAAACTCTGTTCTGTGTCTGAACACATATTTTCCTTTAATTTGTTTCGTCCTGTCGCAGAATCCTTCCCCCCTGATGTAGTCATCCATAGCATCATTGAGAACAGACTTGATGAGGGTGTAGTTCTTCTCCTTCATCGTACTCCCGGAGTCGAGATATACTGCGTGCGCGTCTCTCGGGTAGAGCATGATGAGGGTGCCGTATTTGTTTCTGCGCAAAACAGGAGAGTCCATATATAATCCTCAAAAATTGTATATGCGCGAACTTTTGTAAAGATGGGAAATATAACTTACTCAGGAAAGTAGGGCACGAGGGTGATCCTCTTGTTCATATGGTTAGTGAGCAACACTTGTTCGAGGTACTTTGTCGCTTTTGCCCTACCCTTGGGGTTGTTCAAGTACATGTCGTGCATGTAGTAGGGGTCTGCTAGCCCGATGTTTCTGACATTCTCTACGGATAGCTGATGCGCCAAGCTGAGCGTAAACAGACGGACGATTGACGAGTGGAGTGCTTTCATGTGGAACATCCGGAAAATGTCGTCAAATCTAATGATGATCTTGTTTGCGTTGCCTTCAGTGACAAATCCCGCCGTAGATGGCACCTTTGCGACCAAAACCGACAGCGTTGGATTTTTCTCTTTGAGAAGCACCTCCTCCATATATAGTACACCGTCATGGACGCTACGCATATCACCTGTCAGCAAGGCGACCAACCTCGGCGGAAGCATCGGTTTCCCCAACTCATGGATCTGATGCCAGTCGGTTATGGGTATCCTATCCAATACACGTCCTGTCTGCGGCTTAGACTTGGTCCCCTCCACCGGTTGGCTCATCGATGCAACGGCAGGAGCCTTCTTAGTTCTTTTCCGTGCATACTTGATGTTAGGCTGAGTCTTATGAAATACATCAGCTACCGCCTCTTTGAGGGCATCCTGGCTGATGACTTCTTGCTCGGGGACTGCCGGCTCTTGAGAAGAGAAAGACGCTTTGTGCATCGATATTTATCCGCTTCCTCGCTGGCAAGAGAAGTTGATCAAGATCATCCAGGCCGGGCGCCCCCTCGTAAGGATCGTCGACGAGGTAGTCATTCGGGTTCTCATCTTCAGCATCGTCGCCGTCGTGCTGCACGGACTTTGCAGGTGAGAAATCCTTGTGTTGGCTCGGGTGCCCCGACCCCTGGACCGGTGTTGGAGTGTTGGCAGGAGTACTTTCCAAACGAATTAGTGATTTCGGCCAGGTCAATGGCCAAACCAAGCAATGCTCCAGGTTCAACTCGCTGTCGGCTGCGGGTGGTTGGTTCGGAGGATCGAGAGCACCGCAACCAGGGAGCACCCGACTTAATGTCACTCTGAACACGTCTCGGGCATACGAACGCCGTGGGATATGCGGTTCAGAGGTGTGATGATTTTTCCTTTGGCGACGTCCTTTAACTCGCCGTTCACATTAAGGAGCAATGTGCATCCCGTCTCGTCGGCCTGCGAAACGTCGCGCGATCGTTGTTAACTGATGCCGTCACGATCAAGTAAATATTAATTAAATTGAATTACCGTGAGGGCATTGAGCTCGACAAGGGGATAAGTGTTGGCGCGGCGTTGAAGAGATGTGGCGGGGCAGCGACGGATCTTTGCGACCTTCCGGCTGAGGGTTGGGGGCCGGCTCGTTCCGCGCAGCAGACGCCACGACGGGGGCCGCGTTCTGCGGCGCCACGACGGGGCCGCGTTCTGCGGCGCCACGACGGGGGCCACGTTCTGCGGCGCCACGCCGGGGGCCACGTTCTGCGGCGCTGGCTGCACAATTTGGGCTATGTTTATCTGCGGGAGCGGCCCTTGTCCTCCACCTAGCATTCACGGCGCTAAGGACTGAGCGACGGTCGAACAGATGGTAGGGAGGAGCTCATTGAGCCTCTCGTTCACAAGCTCGTCGACTGTCTTCTCCGGGCCCTTGTTCCGTCCTTGCGCTTTTCCCTGGTGTCGGGTAGTATTGCGCATGCCGATGACCCTTTCCGAGGCCATGCACATGGCTACGATTCGGCTTCTTGTCAAGGGGCACTCCCTTCATCGCGTTAAGCGCCCTAATGAAAGGGGTGTCATACGGGTCCTTGTTCGTCGTCGCCGAGGACCCCCCGTCAGATTGAGATAGGCGTTCTTTTTCTTGTTCCTCGATATACTTATCCTCGAGCAGCTTGACCTTCTCGTTCAACACAAGATCGCCGGGCTTTTTGGGATCTTCCCTGTAATGGGCCCTGACAAAATTTCTCACCTGCGGGTCGGTGATCTTGTCAAACGGGTTCGGCCCTTCTCTCTTCGAATCCTCCTTGGCCCATACTTTCTACTTCCCAAGGTAACCCTGGCTTCCGAGATTGTGAGGGCCAATGTTCTTTTTTCGCTGTTCTTTCCCCCATTTAGTCAGCGCAATCCTTTCCGGTTTGAGTTCGTCGATCTTGAATTGGGCCAAGTCTTCCTCGGAAATGGAGGGCCACATCTTATGGATCTCATCAAAATCCTTACCCTTCGCAAGCATCTGCCGCAAACTGGATCTTGTAACATCCCAAGTCTGAAAAATAGCCTTTAGAATGTTTTGCTCTCTGTTATTTTATGTTTTGCATCATGGCATCATGTTGATTGCATTTGTTTTGTTTGTTTTCCATTTGTTTTTCTCTGTTTTCATTTGTTTTCCAACTGTTTTCATTTGTTTTCCTTTGTTTTCTGTTTGAATTTCAACTCAAAATTCAAACCCTTTGTTTCATCCTTGTGATGTTACAATTTCCAAAATGTTATTTCAAATAAAAACAACCAAATTGTTTTCTTTTCTTCCATAATGTTCATCTATTAAATTGTTGGTTTTATTCAATCAATTAAATCCCAAATCACTTTCAATTTCAAATCAAATGCATCAAACAGAACAACTTTGAACTTGTGAACATCATCTAATCAAATCAACTACTTTAATCAAATTTAACATAGGGTTCACCCTATTAATATCTTTGTTTTCAATATCAATCAATTACTTCCCAAACTGCTTTCAAATCCAAACCAATCCTCAAAATCATTAACCTTTTGAATCCATACAATTCACCACCCCTTTTGCACTCTTTAAACCCTTCAAAAATCCTAGTGGTAACCCTATTCCAAAGCATGGTTTTCTTAGTGGGTTATTAATATTAAAATTCCTCTAATTTGGTTTCAAAAACAACTATCATTATATAACTCAATTTTTTGAAATCCAAGCTGGCAATATGTTCTCTAATTACCTAATAATGCTAAAACTAATTTCTGTAATTTTTAGTAACTCAAAAGCCATATTTTTCTTCCTAAAGCTAAGGCTACAAAAAAAATAAAACAAACAAAAATAGAAAGGGAGAGAGGAGGCAGCAGCTACCCCCAGCCCACTAATCAACCAGCCCAACCCCTTTTCCCTTCTCTCCCCCAGGCCCACTCTCTTTTTTCCTTCTGGCCCAACCCCCTACCCCTTGTCGTCTTCTTCCTCACAGTACGAGCACATAAACAGCCACACGATCTCCTCTCCCCCTCCTGGATGCATGCCGTACAAGCTCCAAGGGCATATATCTACCCCTCCCGAGACCACCTCGTAACCCTAGTCCTTCCCTTCCATCGCCGCCGTCCTCTTTTCTCCCTTCCCCTGCTCCCTGTTCGTTCCTCTGTTCTGAACAATCACCTAGACACCAGTGCCTCACCGCCGTCAGGGAACCATCTCGTCGCCGGGCACACCTCCACCTCGGGGAGCTCCTCTCCCCGGGAATGGAACCGCGCCGCCGTCCTGGACCGCCCCGTCCCCTCGCCTCGAGCTGGGATCGACCGAGGGCACCGCGCCGTCGCCGGATTTCCGCCGCTTTTCTGCCGTCGCCTGAACCTCTGCCACGAGACCACCCGAGGTGAGCCCGCACTCCTCTCCTCTCCCTGCCTCGAGGCCGCACATCACCACACCGCTCACCCCTCGCAGCACGCACGCGCAAGGCGCCGTCCTCCCGCGCTCGCTGCAAGCCGGCCGGCGTTCGTCCCCCACGATCTGGCCAGCGATCGACATGTCCGTTAACTGAATATGTCTTTCAGTTTCGTCAGTAACAGGCCGTGGTGTTACCCCTTAACCAAACGAAAGCCCCACCTATCACCATCGAACAGCTACCGCATTGGTAGCAGTCCATGCGCACGGGCAGGGGGTCTGGGGTTCGATCCCCCTCCCACACAAAAAAAAACCAACATTTATCTTCAATTCTTTTGGTACTGTACTTCCTAGAATTCACCAATAGGCCCCTGGTATCTAATCTAGACCCCTGAAATAATTATTTCTAAGTCCCTAATGGTTTAAAAGTGGCAGATTTGCACCCAATTTTGGAAATTGCCTAAATAAATCATTTTAACTCCAATTCCAACATTTTTTATATGTTTTCAATACCAAATTAAATGTTCTACCCAAATATAAAATTTGTTTACTGTTTTGAATATTTTAAATTGGTGCAAAATTTGAAAACTTGTCAAATTCACTTAAATTTGCAAAATTCATAACTTGAGCATAAAAATTCCAAATTCCACAAACCAAATATGTTTTCCAATCAATTGTTCATGTACTTTCCAAATATAAATTTTGTTTGCTGTTTTGAATAATTTAAATTGCTGAAAACAACTGTTTCTTGTTTATTGCATTTAAAATTGCCAAAATAATAACTTGCTCATTTTAAATCCAATTTCCACAAATGAAATATGTTTTCCATGCAAATTAAACCCTCTTCCAAATATAAAATTTGTTTCATGTTTTGAATAATTAAAATTGGTTAAATAATTTAATTCCAATTCATTTAAAATTGTTAATTTCAACTTGATCAAAACAAATTCTTTTGGGGCATATAAAATATGTTTTCAAACCATAAAAGTATAAACTTTTCAAATATGAATCTCACTTACTGTTTTGAACAAATAAAAATTCAAATAAGTTCATGTTTGAATTAAATTCATTCAATTCTTGCTTAAACTTGTTTAATTCATAGTAAATTCATCCTAATTCCAATTTCAATATTTGAAACATGTAATCCAACTAAAATCTTGTTTTCTTTTCAAATATAAACTTTGTTATCTATTTTGAACAATTTAACTTGATGAAAACAATAATTGTTTGTGTGACATGTCTAAGTAACCAAAACTTTCCAAAATTAACAAATCATTTCAAAACTTGTTTTATTCCTTTTTCACTTGCATCTATCATTGTTATTATGTTGTTATCTTGTCATCATCATCATGCATGCATCATGTTTAACCACTTACACTTGTTAATCAAATGTAGATCATTGCTTCCACCTTAACCACTTGCATCCATATGCAATTCACATTGCATATGGGTCCAATTAAATTGTGTTATATTGTCAAGTAGTTTATTCTGATGCATCTATTAACATGACATGCATCATCCCATGTTTGTGCACCTATGCCATGATATTGATTGTTTACCTTTCTGCATTGTCTGTTTGCTTCTTCCCGGATATACGACGACGTTGAGACCGACGATACTTACGACATCCCTTCTAAGGAGTTAGCTCAGTACCAGGCTACTGGGTTTTGCAGGCAAGTTATCACTCACATGAACCATTGTGTTCCTTTCAACATTGGTTACCGATACTTTCCGTTGTTCTTTTCTGCTAGCCTTAGTAGTAGTTGTTCTGTTACGAACCCATCACATGAATCCCTTAAACCTGATATTGCCTCATCTCCCTTCCTACAACCCATTGTTTGAGCCAGTGTCTTACTAGCATGCTTAGGTTGCTTTTGCTCGAGTCTGTTACCCGTTATTTACTGTTACTATATCATTTACGTTGTGGGGGCTCGATGTTTAATCAATCAATCATGCTAATGTTGCTATTAATAATAAATTTGATGATAAGGCACCGGCAGGAGGCCCATGAGAGGTTTTGAAGCCTGCTAGTGTCGACCCTAATAGGAAAAGGGTCTTGTCTACTGATCCATGATGAGCGCACTACCCTTTGGGAAGCGAGTATGGGCGCCCCCCTCAACTTGACCTGATTCGCATCTCGTCCAAATCGCCTCATTTAGTTCGTGTTTTCCATTTGCCGCATGCATGTTTTTGCGAGCCCAGGCCAGGGTGGAACTTTCGTAGTCGGCATATAGGGGGACACGGTCTTAGAGTGCTATGATGGTCCATTTTCTTCTGGGCTTGATTAGCCGTGCGCCCAAGGTTCTTTGGGCTTGATGCGAAGAAAGGTTGGTTGTGTAGAGTACCCCGCTTGGTGGGTTAGCTTCCCATCTGGCGGGTTATTCTTGAGTGTACGGCCAAATTGGTGCAACCCTGCAGGGATAATCTTCTCGAGAAGCCGTGTTTTCCGCGGTTATGGATTACTTGGTGAAAGTACTGGCTAACAAGTACTCAGGACAACTTAAACATAATGATCAAACATGTTACACCCCATGATTAATAATTTGACTAGTAATAGGCTTATTGACACAATAATTTGAACCATCACTATTACAACTGTGTGAGTTATCCTCGGATCGCTTCTTTGGATAAGGGGCGAGATCCAGGATGGGTTTGCTTGAAGTTATCTTTCAGTTGGTTACACTCCTCGATCTTATCTCCTTTCTGTTAGCCGGAAGTGGTAGAATCTCTGTAGTTGGTTAGCGCATCCAGTTGCAGCATCTTTTATATCCCCTCTCTTCCGTTGAACCCAAGGCATCTGTGCTTGGTGTTGACGGGTTACACTTTGGTGAACTGTGAGTCTTGCTTGCCAGTACGTTTATGTACTGACCCCTTTGGGGCTGTGGTTTCCGCAGACCTACGTTTCCGAAGATCTACATGGTGGCTACTACGGGAGTATGACGAGACTGCTGACGAGTAGATAGCGGACCCGGGCAGGATCCGAGACTTCGTGGATGGGCTCCGTCTGTTTGTTTCCGGCCTCTTAGGCCTATTTGGTTCTTGTCTGTACTCAGACATGTTGGAATGCTTCCGCTGTATTGTAATGATGTATTGTTGGGGCATGTGCCCTCTGAATGATTGTATTTGCTATCTCTGCTCTAATGAGAGCCATTTGCAACTTATTTCAATCTTTTGTGTCGTAGAGATCTGTTGTGATATCACTTGTTAAACGCCGTTGACGTACCAAGTGTGTATGGTTTGAAGTACGTCGACGGAAGTGCCGTTGATCTCTAGTGGATAGTTTACATCGACGATGGAATAGCAGGGCTTGTGTTGTCGCGCATAAGCGCAGGCCTACCAGGAAGCTGGGACGTGGGAGCAGTTATGCCCCATAATCCAAGCATCTGCTATCCAGTTCGTACGGTGAGTATCCCCTAGAAATCAGGGTGCGACAGATCTCCAAGTCGTAAACGCCTTGGCGAACTTGTTCAGTGCTAAGGAGTTGACCAGATTCTTCTTCAGGTCCTGGTTGTCGTAAGGATCCGGGAATTTATACCTTGTGCGCAGCTTCTCAATCAGCAGGGCGGCATGAGCCGTGTTTTCTTTAGCTTTCAAGTGCTCCATGTTAACGTTGCCGAAGTCTCGAGCTATGCAGCCTATTTGGTTTCCATAGCCCTTGGCATAACTCTCCGGCTCGAGGGGAGCACCGCTGGGGTCCACTTCCGTGAACTCTTCCCGCATGGTGGCGAGCATGTTGTGCCGCCTCTCTTTGCGCCTAGCCGCCGCCTCGCTACCGGAGGCGGTATCCCCGGTGCCACTACCGGTTTGATCACCTTCTGCGCCCGATGTATCGTTGTGTCGCTCTAGCTCCTGGCGAACGGTTTCGTCCATCTCGTCGTCTGCATCGTCGCCCTCCATCTCTAGATCCGGGTGCGGATCTACGGGTCCGCCTCCCGCGCTTAGCATGGAAAGCCACGCATCGTCGTTGTCTCCGCCGTGTCCGAGACCAGAACCACCCGCCTCGTCGTTGTGAGCCATATCTAAGGAAGGAGAGAAAACCCGAAATAAGTTCAACAAATCCTACAATTTAGACGATGTATACCCCATATGAGTCCAAATTTCTCGGACACTCTAAGTTGTGATATTTTTAGCAAAGATGATGCCAAAATTCACAGAAAATTTCGGCATGACCTTTGCTAAAAATATCACAAATGGAGTACCCAAATTTGCCGGAACGGAAATTAATCAACATTCCGGCAAATAGGGACTCACGTGGGGTACCTGCACATAAAAACCCACCCCTCATATAATCCCACCCCTCATATTATCATCGTCATCCACACGAAGGTGGGCACATATCCACACGACCACACACCATCTCCACCATCCATACACCACCATCCATCACCACCACCATCCATCACCACCATCCATACACACCACCCATCACCACCAACCATCACCAACCACAAAAAACAATTGTGACATAACATGGGCACAAAACTATGATTTATGTTAATATAAGCACATGGGCACAAAACAGAATGAATTCTTTTCTGTTTGAAAAATGGCAGAATTGCCATAAGGTGAAAACGCAAACAAGTTACTTCTACAAACTTTGCCGAAATACTTTGTAAAATTAATCACATGGTCTTTATATCAAAAGAGTAGCACAAGAAGTGGCACCAAAAATTAAGTTGTTTAAGGCCCCAAAAATCATGGTTTTCTCCACAGCAACAAATCAGAAATTTAACAAGTTTGTTCTACAAACTTATCAAAATGATCTCCAATTTCTACCAGTGCCTCCTTATGGTAAATAATAACTTTCCACCAAATCTCATGTGGTTTTGAACTAGTTAAGTGCCTCAATTAATTATTGGAAGTTAATTGCAGAAATAAAATGAAAACAAGTGTGTTTTAAAAATATCATCAAAATGACTTGAAATTTACCATGGCCTTTTATTGCCAAATAAGAGTGACACACAAAATTTTATAACAATTGAAGTTTGTTAACTGCCCAAAGTAATTAAATTTAAATTTTGGCAGAATTGAAATTAGAACAAGTTTGTTCTACCAAACTCATCCAAATGATCTCAAAATTTTACACAAGCAGAGATGACCAAAGTGTATATCTTACTGCAATCAACGTGTATAAAAAAATGTTTGTGAGTAGCTATCATGTTCAGTAATCTAACTGAATCAAATGCATGCACTTCAGTACACTACTACACTGAAAGCACACAATCAGAGGAAGCACAAGTTATTTTTAATTACTGCAAGCACAAGCACATGCTAATTTTAATTACTTCAAGCACAAACACCTTTGAATTTTAATTACTGCAAGCACAAGCACACCTATTGTTTCTGTGCAACCATTTTAGCAACAGCACAAGCACAAGACTTGAACAATCAGAGGAAGCAACCATTTTAGCTAATTTTAATTACTGCAAGCACAAGCACAAGCATCAAAATATTTCCCTAAAAATGACAAGTGGTAAAGCTACTGAAATTAGAACAAGTTTTACTGCAATTTTTCATAAATAAGCACATGGCCAATGCATGATACTGGTACTGGTACTGGTATTGTTTAATATATTCAGAGCAATACCTCTATGGTTGCTACCTGTTATTTGTGAGCACTTGCTTCTGTTTGTTTTTCTATTTGTGATATTGAAACATAGTTTTTCTATTTGTGATATTGAAAAAACTGAACCTAAACAAGTTCATTTCAGGATTATCATATGAAAAAACTGAACCTAAACTCGGTTCAAACTGAATTATATGAATTAAAACATATGCAACAGCAACAATTTAAACAACATATGCATCAGCAACAATAGAAATGCAATTTTAAAAAATCGAACAGGGGAGAAACTTGCCTGTTGTTCTTGTAGAACCTGTGTCGAACAGGTTGTGTGCGTGGGCACAATTGGGGCAGAAGCAGGGCAGTAGGGGCGGCGCCGCTGTGGAGGGAGTGCGGCAGCCGCCGGGGAGGAGGAGGGAGGGAGGGGAGTGGCCAGGGATGGTGCTGCGCGCGGGTGAGGGAGGGGCAGTCGTCGGAGAGGGGTGCGGTGGTGCTTCTCTGCTCACCGGAGAGGACAGGGGAAGGGAGGGGCGATCGAGGGAGAGGGAGGGAGGGGCGTGGTGGCGAGGAGAGGGAGGGGCGCGCTCGCAGAACTGCAGTGCTCGCCGGAGAGGGGAGGGGCGCGGTGGTGCTTCTCTGCTCTCACCGGAGAGGACAGCGGAAACGACTAAGTCCCACACTATGCGCAGTACTGGTAGATAGAGGGGAGAGGGCAGAGGTGGGCCCCACATGTAAGTGGCACAAAGGCGACGCGTAGCGCTGGCGAACAAACCTGCCGGTTCGCCAGCGCTACATCACCGCTGGCGAACCCAGCGACTGTTCGCTAGCGGTAATGTAGCGCTGGCGAACCGGCAGGTTTGTTCGCCAGCGCTAACCTTTTTTTAAAATTGATTTATGTTTATAATAATTGAGACACACATTACTGTTTTATTTTTATTTATTTATTTAAATTGATTTGTTTTTGTTTATTATTGTTTTCTATTGTTTTCCATGCATTATTTCCCTTGGTTTATCTTGTTTTCTTTTTGTATTTTATTGTTAAATTTTGTTTTCTTTTAGGTTTTCTAATATTTCCTTCATGTTTCGGTTATTTCATTCATGATTTCTCTTGTTTTCTTTTTGTTTTCTGTTGTTAAATTTTGTTTTCCTTTAGGTTTTCTAATATTTCCTTCATGTTTTTCTTTTGTTTTATTTTTGTTTTCTACTATTTTCAGTTGTTTTACTTTATGTATTTTGTTTCCATTATTTCCTTCATGTTTTCTATTATATTTCTTTATGTTTTCCATTATTTCCTTCATGTTTTCTACTATTTTCAGTTGTTTTCCTTTATTTACTATTTCCTTCAGTTGTTTTATTTTTGTTTTCTACTAATAAGTCCACACATTTGAAATACAGAACAAGATACATTAAATTTATAATAAGTGCACATCGACATCAGACCAGTTGATCCATGCATATACATAATTTCGTCGCATACAATTGGCAGACAAATGCATACATAGTTTCTCATCAGTGTTTGATCTTTTTGCCTTTTTTGGTCGCAGTTGCATAATTTAACCCCACATTATGACTTCTTCTTATGAATGGAAGACCATGCCTAGGTAGCGTTGTTCTGCTTCTTCTTGTTGTGTATGTTGCATGACTATCATCATCATCTTCTTGATCATCGTCAATATTTGGGTCGCCGAACGTGTCGAATTCGTCCTCATCAACGACTCCATCCATTCCGAGGATATTTCTTTTCCCTCTCCTCACGACAACACGGCTAGGCCTTGCGGGGTCTGTTATGAAGAAGCATTGGGACACATGCTTAGCCAATACCCATGGCTCATTTTGCGCTGTGACATTCGCGCTTGATGAGGTTCCGGCTTCGGGAATAACCATGGTTGTAAAGTATTTTTGTGACCTACTCCATCGAGCTTGCCAATGTGCTTGTTTCTGGGCAGACCAACTGGGTCCTCCACGTCCATATGATTCGTGCAGAAAGAGATGCACTCTTCGGTGAGAAAGCCCTGAACGATGCTTCCGTCCGGACGAGCTCTGTTGCGAACATATCCTTTGATGACCCCATTCATCCTTTCAAACGGCATCATGTTGTGCAGGAACAACGGCCCGAGATGGATGATATCGTCCACGATATGGACCAACAGATGAACACATATGTCAAAGAATGATGGTGGAAAGTACATCTCAAGCTCGCATAGTATCACGACAATCTCTTCCTGCAGCCTTGAGATCTGCTTCCCCGTGATCGACTTTCGAGATATAACGTCGAAGAAGTTACAGAGGCCAAACAGGGTTTCCCGGACGTGTTTGTCCATTATTCCGCGGATCGCAACCGGAAGTATCTGCGTCATCATCACGTAACAGTCATGAGACTTCATCCCGCTAAACTTTTGTTTCTGCGCGTCGAGGAATCTGCTTATTAGCCCTGAGTAACCGCTAGGGACTTTGACTCCGAGAAGGCACATCATCAACTTTGACCACGGAGCTCATCCTCACCGTTAAAAAGGTCTCCTCGCCTTCTCCACAGGTCTTTGTTGGGTAGCCACCTTCGATGGCCAACGAAAACTGTTTTCGAAGACCCAGGATCTTTCGGAAGTTGCATAAACGTGGGGTCATCCATGCACCTCACGCAACCGTTATGTCCGTGGCACACCTGGCCCGCCACATATCCGTAGCCTAGTAGGTCGTGAACCGTACAGAGTAAGACAGCTCTCATTGGGAAATATTGTTCACCGAAGGCGTCCCATGTGTTCACCCCTTCCTCGGCCCATAGCGTTTCCAGATCATCTTTAAGCAGCTTCAGGTATAGATTTATGTCGTTGCCTGGTTGTTTCGGCCCTTGAATTAGCATACTCATGTGAATATACTTCCTCTTCATGCACAACCAGGGAGGGATGTTGTACATCCATACAAACACGGGCCAGGTGCTATGGGTGCTGCTCTGGTTGCCAAACGGATTGAGTCCGTCGGTGCTCACATGGACTTCATCATCTTCATCATCACTTACCCACTGACTGTTATACCCATCCATGAAACCATACCTACCGCCGCCGCCCCATGGACTTCATCATCTTCATCATCACTTACCCACTGACTGTTATACCCATCCATGAAACCATACCTTAGGAGGTGACTGAGCAAGTCTCCGGTAAAGGGATTGAGCAAGCCCCCTAGTTTGCACTTTCGACATGGACATCGTATCTCCTTGCGGCCATTTTGTAACATGTCTTCTGTCGCGTGTCTCAAGTAACTATTCACGACACGTTCACTCTTAACGACCACCATTATATGTCGCCTGCACGAGAGCGCGCGCCGATATAATTAATATTAGAACCAAACATAATATATATATATATTTCGATATTCACGGAAAAAAATCGGCATGACCTTCCTACAAATTGGAGGTTATTAGGGAGTGCCAAACTATGCCGAGACGGAAATGAATCAACATTCCGGCGATAGTTGGCTACTCAATTTCATTCCACAACAAATTGCGCACACATGCATTTATCGTCTCCATCACACGACCATTGTTGAATCCGGTGAAATTTCACACATATTGCATATCGCGTGTATCCGGACAAAATTTATATACAAACTCATTTAATTATATTATCATTCATCACACCTCAAATGAATAGATGGCCACACGATGATATCCGGAGAAATTTGGAGCTTTGGAGAGAAAGGGGTTAATTCTAGATCTAGATGGCTAGGGAGGGAAAATTTGGGGTAGAAATGATGTTAGGAGGGAGATAAACATATATACCAACTAAAATAAATTTAGTTGGTTCAAAATAGAGTAGGAGGGTGGAGAAATTGGCATAATTTCGAGCTAGAGAGAGAAGAGGGAACAAGGTGAAGAAGAGAGAGTGGAGGGGAAAGTGGGTAGGTGGGGGTGCCACTTTGTGGCAAGGATCTGCGGACTACCGCTGGCGAACAGGTGCTTCTGTTCGCCAGCGCTAAGATGGTGCTGGGCCCACATCTTAGCGCTGGCGAACAGAAGCACCTGTTCGCCAGCGGTTGGGCGTAGCGCTGGCGAACAATAATGGCCGTTCGCCAGCGGTAAAATAAGGCAGCGGCGCTACCATTTCAAATCGCGCGCAGGTGGGGCCCAGACGTACCGCTGGCCGCGTGCGCCGCCAGCGGTAGTGCTGGCGAACAGGCATACGTGTTCGCCAGCACTATTAGCGCTGGGCAACAACAATCCTGGTTCGCCAGCGGTATGGTGGTGGCTATAAGCCATTCCCTACTAGTGTCCAGCCCAGTCTGCATCTCAGCAAGGAAGATGCAGTCACAAGCAAGGAAGATGATCTGCGAATAGACATATCGAGGTGTATAGTATGTTTCAAATATCTGATAATCCTTTTCACTGCCATCCAATGCACATCAGTCGGCACATGCAAATATTGACACACCTTATTCACTGAATAGGAAATATCTGGCCGAGCCATAGTAAGGAATTGAAGTGCACCAACCACACTTCTATACTTGGTAATGTCTTCGGTTTGAAGTAGTACTCCTTCATGTGCTGAAAGTTTCTCCAAAGATGACATGGGAGCCGTGACTCCCTTACAAATACTCATGCCCACCTTCTTGAGCAAATCTACAGTATACCTCCCTTGCGAAAGACTAATACCATATGTGGACTTCTTCACTTCTATCCCCAAGAAACAATGCAAGTCCCCCAAATCTTTCAAAGCAAAGTCACCTCATGGTTGATGAAGCAATTTTTCAACGGCCAATGAAGTGGATCTTGCCACTATAATGTCATCAATGTACACAAGAACAAACATGGCCACATCTGGTTTGGGCAAGAAAAATAAAGAGGTATCGGATTTAGAGGGAGTGAAACCAATTTGCTGAAGTTTGTACTTAACCTTGAATACCACGCTCTCGGAGCCTGTTTCAATCCATACAAGGCCTTATCAAGCTTGCAAACCAAACCTTGTCCCTTCTCAAACCAAGGTGGTTGCCTCATAAAAAGCTCTTCTTCCAAAACGCCATGCAAAAACGCATTATGTACATCGAGCTGCCGAAGTGTCCATCCTCGAGAAACAGCAATAGACAACACAAGCCTAATAGTTGCCATTTTCACCACGGGACTGAAAGTGTCCTCGTAGTCAATCCCATAACGCTGCTTGAATCCCTTTGCCACTAACCGAGCCTTGTAACGATCAATAGTGCCATCTGATTTCCTCTTTATCTTGTACACCCACTTGAAATCAATTATATTTTTGCCCTCCTTTGCTGGTACAAGATGCCATGTGTCATTTCTCACAAGAGCAAGGTACTCCTCATTCATTGCATTCTTCCAATCAGGATGCTGAAAAGCTTATGCAATATTTTCTGGTTCACCAGTCTCACAGAAATTCGCATATCGAATCATGCCTTCAAACAATTTTATTGGTTTCACAGTTCTGTTTTGCAGCCTGGTTACGGCTCGAATCGGCACAGAAAATCCCGGCTCCACAACCGGTGTGGATTCTCCTGACGCAGCCGCAGACCTGTGTGACCCTGTTGGATCCCTCTGCGCTCCGTTGTGCGATCCGCTGTGCTGGCCAGACCCGTGTGGCCCTGTCGCAGAGGGCGAATTAGCCACAGAAGATCCCTCTTCGCTGGCGCTGGCGGAGACAGATCCGCGCGTGCGCTCCGTGCTGGTCCCGCCAGGCTCATCCGCCGATGTTGCCGCATGACCTAATGGAGAGGGAGGATCGGGAAATGATCCCGATGGCGATGCTGTCGGGGATCTGGAAGTCGATCCCGAGGCGGATTAGCAGGCGAATCAGCCTCGCTGGCTGTTCCCGTGGTATTCGCTCCGTGCACCCCATCCTGTGTACTAGAAAAACTTCCAGAGGCAAAATCAGCAGAATTAGCTGGATCATTAGTCAAAAAATCATCTATTAAATCTCCCCCTTGATCAAAACGTGTAGGAGGTAGAAGATCTGTGGGTAGAAGGAGTATTTCCGCACGGGGACGTGCTCCTGCATTAAAATGCAATTCGTCAAAAGGAAAGACATTTCGTCGAAAACTACATCTCTAGAAATATAAACTCGCCCACTGGATATGTCAAGACATTTGTATCCTTTGTGCAAATTGCTTTAACCTAGAAAGGCACACCGTGTGGACCAGAATTCAAGCTTGCGAGAATTATATGGACGCAAATTGGGCCAACATGCACACCCGAAAATATGAAGAAAGGAGTATTCGGGTTTTCTTTTAAAGAGTCGTTCTAGAGGTGTTTCAAGATGTATGACCTTACTAGGAACACGGTTTATGATGAAAGTAGCGGTGAAAAATGCCTCATCCCAAAACTTGAGGGGCATGCTTGCATGAGCTAATAGAGACAACCCTACTTCCACAATGTGACGATGTTTTCGTTCTGCTGACCCATTTTTTGGTGTGTGTGGGGACAAGACACATGATGTTCTATGCCAATTCGTTGAAAGAAAGAATTGAGCTTTTGATATTCTCCTCCCCAATCAGATTGGAGAGCAAGCATTTTCTTATCAAATAATCGTTCCACAAGATTTTGGAAGTCATGAAAACGAGCAAAAACATCAGATTTATTCTTGAGAAGATAGATCCATGTAATCTTGCTATAATCATCAACGAAACTTACATAATACTTGTTGCCTCCAACAGAAGCACAAGAAGGACCCCACACATCTGAAAAAATGAGTTCTAAGGGAGAACTAGAGACACTACTAGACTTTGGATAGGGGAGTTGATGACTCTTTCCCTTTTGACATGCATCACAAATAACATTATCTAAATTATCCTTTGAAGAAGGAAGTTTATTTTGGCTAAGAACTCGTTGAACAATTTCGAATGAGGGATGCCCTAAACGCCTATGCCACCGAGCAGTCGATGGTTTATTGACTCCAAAAGCTTATTTGGTCGAGGAAGAAAGACTCGACGAAAAAGGATAAAGGCCACCACGAGATCTACCTTGAAGAAGTGTTTTCCTCGTGCCCTGTTCCTTGACAAGAAAAACATCGGGATGAATCTCAAGATATGCATTATTATCACATGCTAACTTGTGGGCAGAAACAAGACTTCTATTTGCATGAGGAGAACAAAGGATATTTTTTAGATGAAGTTGTTTATCACAAGGGGTAGAAATAACAGCGTGACCAATATGACTGATGTCCATACCTGCTCCACTTGCAGTATGGATCTGCTCGTCGCCGTGGTACCTGTCCCGGGTGGTAAGCTTCTCTAGCACCCCGGTGACATGATCAGATGCGCCAGTGTGGAGATACCAGTTGGAATCAACTCCGTAGGCGTGTGAGGAATATCCAGATGGCTTCTCCTCGCCATTGTAATCCTTGTTGAAGCGCTTCCAACACTTGAACGCCAAATGTCCATACTTGCCGCAGACTTGACACTGCGGGCGTGGGTTTCCGTTTGCATCACCCGTTGTTGCCGCTCCCTCCGCGCCCTCCATCACCGCGTCCGCGGCCGCCACCACGACCACCACGGTAACCAGAGCGACCCCCTCCTCGGGAGGCTAGATTTGCGGAGGCAATAATGCCACCCCCGCTGCCACCTCCACCTCCTAGTGTGCCTCCACTTCCGTAGCCGAAGACACCTGCGCCAGCTCCAGAAGACCCGCCGTTCTGTATATCAAGGCGAGTCTCAAAGTTCAGGAGGTGAGCATATAATTCAGAAAGAGAGACTGTATCAGATCTTGTTGTCATGGACGTGAAAAGTGGATTCCAGTCGGCATCAAGTCCAGCCAGGATGTATGCCGCCAGGTCGTCATCGTCCATCTTCTTCGCGGCCGACATCATTGCGTTGCCGAGGCTCCTCATCCGCGCCACGTACTCCTGGACGCGCATGTTTCCCTTCTGAGTGCTCGCGAGCTGCATACGGATCTGCATCACTTGCGCTCGCGATTGCGATGAAAACATCGCCGTCAGTGCCGCCCACACGTCGCGAGTGTGTTCCAGGGCGGACACTTGGATGAGAACCCCCCTTGACAGGGAGGAGAGCAGAAACCCAAGGACCTGCTGGTCCTGAGCCACTCACGCCATGTATGCAGGGTTGGGGATGGCCTTCTTCTCCTTCTCGCCCTTTGCGTTCGTCTCTTCAACCTCCAGTATCTCGGTCGGCTTCTCTGCCGTGCCTCCAGGAACCCCACGAGCTGTCGTTCCCGCAGGGGTGGCATGACCTGCGCCATCCAGAGCGCGAAGTTGTCCCTGGCGAGCTTCTCTGTCACGGCTCCAGATTGCGGGGCAGAAGTTGCAGGGGCGAAGGACGAGATGCTCGACATGGTGGAAGAAAGGGGCTCTGATACCATATAAAACTATGAGATTGGATTGGTTCGGCGTATCCCTCTCGGGTTGCCTGGCTTCTCATTTTATAGCCACGAAGGGCGTCATAACAGATTTACAGATTGATAAGTTGAACCGCGTACGGCCTCTAACTATCTTATCTACACAACTTGGACTACAAGTTAAGTTTAAACATTTTGTACATATCTGCAACTCTTCTAACAATACGGACACCTGTTTTCAAGAAGCTTCCTAGCTCTGAATATTTATTCATGAGACTCATCTCGTCCATTTTGATTAGTTAACTAGATAACCAAGGGCAGCACAGCCATAATTTGAAGTCCTCAATTTCCCCTTAACTAAGAAGCAACAACATCTTATATATTCGGATTTGGCTGATGAAACGACTAGAAGTTGAGAACATCACAGATGAACATGAACTTGAAGATCATCTTGGTGAGTTGCAAAAACGCATCGATAGTCGCAATCATTATAGATGAGGCTTTCACCGCTAGATAGAATATGCCAACAGCGATAACTAGAACAAATGATTGTTCAACACACCAGCAAGATAGGCATGCTCAACATCGACAAGATCGCGTGGGGTCGTTGCGTTTGACGATCCAAAGATAGTCCTCGTGGCCACTAGGCTTTCTTGTAGGCAAACAAGGTAAGGGGTGGCCATTGATGGAACACTGGTAGAAAAAAGGCCTACAGTCCCGGTTCGCCAGACCCATTAATCCCGTCCGGGCAACCGGGACTAGCAATGCGCGACTAAAGGCCCCCGCCTATAGTCCCGCCATTTACGGACCGGGACTAAAGGCCCGTCCACGTGGGCGCCAGGGATCCGTCGCGGCGGAGGCCCTTTAGTCCCGGTTCTTGTGGCCAACCGGGACTGAAAACCTGCGCAGGTTTAGGGGTTTAGGCCCCCTAAACCTGGTTCCTTTTTAATTTGTTTTGTTTTATTTCTTTTATATTTTATTTTGTGTTTTATTTTAATTTTGATGAAGTTTCAGTAAACACATATATATATATTTTACGATACTATATACATGCATATATATATGTGAAATTTCAAACAAGGAGAATTCAATAGGAATATATAATATATTCAATATCGGGTGACCATATACAACCTCGAACAAGTTTCCATATTACACAATTAAGATGGATGACCATACACAAATTCGAACAATTAATTAGATAGCTTATGCGTATAATAGTCATCGTCGGTGGACGCATGGTACTCTCCTTCCCTATCGATGACATGCCTAAGGAAAAATCCTGCTATTTCCTCTTGAATTGGTCGGAAGCGAGCTTCTGGAGTAAGCGCCCTCCGCAAGTTATTGAGACCCTCCGCGTGGCCTCGTCCTTCTTCCTCTCAGAGATTTCTTTCCGTATGTTCTCACAGACATAGTCCACATAGACCGGTCCCCGGTGGCTGCTTATCCACTCCTTTGACCACATTTTTAAATTTTAGCTCATTTTTGAATCCACCGACATGTCCAAGTGAGAACTGTCCAAACTCTACATTGCAAATAAAATTAAATGAACAAGGGAGTTATTAGCTTAGGAAATGAACAAAAGAGACCGATCGATATAGAGCGCAAATGATTGAAAAATAATTACCTTTGCATCATTTTTCTCATGTTGGTCCAAAGATATGTATTTGAATTCATAGAGTCAAAGATCAAAACTATGGAGTCCTGAAGATCAATTTTTAGCAGAATCCAGTGGAACCTGCGGACACGTTAGATGCACAGTCATGCATAACTTATCGATTAGACATACCATGCATGGAGTAAACAAAAGAGAATGGGAACATGAGAGAAACACTCACCCAAAAAGGTAAGGAAATAGAATATATCTTTTGGATTCATGCTTTTTAAAAAATTTGTACAAGTCTTTCTCCACTTCTTTGGGGTGACGTTCTAACATAGTTCCATTAATGATTTGTGGGTCAATGAACCCAACATCATGGATGAGTCTTATTTTGCATTCCCAAATCTTCAATCTGCATAATAGCGTACGCAACAATATAATTAGGACAATAATATATATAAATATATAGTGTAGGCAATGAAGAACGAGATGACGTAGAAATAAATCACTTACAGAACGTAGCAACTCAGGATAGATTTGTCGAGCTCACGCAGATTGAACAGCTGGAACAATTCACTCATCTCAACTGTTACAGAGTACTTTTTAGTGTGATGCTCCTCTGTATAATCCACATACACAAATTCTTTGTCGGTCCATGTTATGAAATGTTTGTACCAACGTAGCAGAGCTTGCATTAGTGGTGGTAGATCCTTTTCCTTCGCAGGCTCGACGAGAGGCCCTTTCTTCTCATATTGTAATCCTACCTCAGCCACTGGCGCATCGTCTAGGCCTAAAAAGAGACGAAGAGATATACCGGCCTCGGACGCATTTTGCATGGCAGTAGGTAAAGTCAATCCCATTTCTGCCACAACATTTATGACCACGGGGTCCTGTTCCGGAGCGGCTTTCACTATGAGCGGGGGGATCGATTTTTTACTCTGCAGCCCGAGCTGGGCAACTTGTTTCCCGCTTCTTTTCATTTTTCCTTTTCCTTTCTCCTCCTCCACTTTTTTTGCTTTCTCTTTCTCCTCCTCCAATATTCCTGCTTGCGCACGAAGTTCATTATCATAGTCTTTAGGCAAATTCTTCTCGGCTTGGGACGGTGTCGACAAAAAACACACGTAGCCCAATAGTCTACAATCGGAGGGAATACTTCCTTGGGCTCAGGCTCCTTTTGCGCCTTCAGTCGGCCAATCCATTTGTCAACGTCAGCCTTCACGGCCAATTTTGTTTCAGCATCGCTAAGTTCCCAAGGCCTTGGGGGGAGAGGCTTCAGTGATGGCTCCGGTACCCGTGTGGTCTTAGCTACATAAGGCTCCGGGTTAATAGACCAAGAGCAGGTTCCCTTGCTGTCCGCCTGCCTCTGTTTCTTCGCTGGAGGAGGAATGGAGGGCGACGTCTGCTTAACCTCCGGAGGAGGAATGGGGGGCGACGTCTGATTTTTTCCGGAGGAGGAATGGGGGGCGACGGCTGCTTTTCCTCCGGAGGAGGAATGGGGGGAGACGGCTGCTTTTTCCTCCGGAGGAGGAATGGGGGGAGACGATTGCTTTTCCTCCGGAGGAGGAATCGTGGGCGACGGTTGCTTAACCGCCGGAGGAGGAATCGTGGGCGACGGCATCTTACCCGCCGGAGACGGCGTCGAATGGCGTGAAGGAGGCGTAGGTGAACCAGCACCACCAGCACCTGCACCATCGGAGGGGGTGGACTTGTTAGCCTTGGCGTCTCGCCTGGAAACACTATGTACTTCTTTTTCCATAGAATGAACTGGCGCTTGACATCTCCAAGTCTTCTCTCCCCTTCGGGTAGCTATGTCAATCTCCAGGTCCTCAAACGCTTGGACTATGTCTTCCACCGTGACTCGAGCATAGCCATATGGAATGGGGTTGTTGTGATGGAGTGCTCCAGGTGTATAGGGTAAAGCACTGCGGTAGCTACCTTCATGGAAATGTTCCCCACGGGATAATGCAGATCACATTCTTTCATCTCCTTTACATCATCCACGGGGTAGTGAGGCTCCGCTGCACGACTCTCGATCATCGGCATTAGCACCTGCAGTCGGGCCTCCGTGGAAGCCACGCTGCTTCTCCGCTGATGCTGGCTTCCGAGATCCGCTGCATGTTCTTCATGGGGCCCTGCAGCCGCCGCTTTTTCTTTCTCAAGTATTCCCGCCACGATCTTCTTCAACTCATTGAATTCCGCTGCAAGATTCGACAGTTGATCTGCAGCCCGGTCCGTACCTCTCTTACGGCTTCTGTAACAGTACGGGTCACCCTCCTGGGAAAACCCTACTTTCCACGGCAATCTGCCTTTGCCTCGTACATGTCCTCCGTGTTCAGGATTTCCCGAGGGCATGGGTCAGTTGGTCTCTCTCTCTGTTGAACGTGATCACGCCCTGTTGAGCTGAGGTCATTGCGTCAACAAGGTCTTTTGTGGGAGCAAACTTTTTCTGCCGGTGAACACACTCCCCTGTCTCCGGGTCTAGCGATCCCCCATGCCCGTACCACCACATTTTGGCTCTTTCGTCCCATCCCTCTGTACCTAGACGGATTCCTCTTGCCCTTAGGCCGTCCTCCATTGCCTGCCACTTAGGCGCCGAAACGCGGTATCCTCCTGGCCCCATAACATGATGGTACTGTTTCTTTTCCGCATTAGCCTTATTTTTTGCCGACATTTCCTTGAAATGCTCCGATTTATGTTGCGTCACAAATTCTGTCCAGTCATCTCTCAGTTTCTCATGTTGTCCAGTGAAAATCGGAGTCTTGCCCTTGCTGACATATTCACGGAACAATTTTTTCTTGAAGTTCCGGAATGCTTCGGCCATCTTCTGAAGAGCGAACTCTTTGACTATCCTCCTCCTCTCACGTCCACCCGAACGTCCTGACCGAATTCATCTTTTTTGTTGTATTCCGGAGGTAGAATGAAATGTGCAATAAGCTTTCTAAACATAATCTTTTTCGTTCTCTTGTCGACATAAGTGAAACCAACACGTGCTTTCTTGGCTCCTTCCATTCCTCGACGGTGATCGGACGGTATCTCTAACAATGACTCCGCATTGGTTGATAAACTTTGTGGTGTGCTGTAGGGCTTGCCGATTACACTGACTGATTCGATGGTATATGTTTCTCCATCTTTCATCGACTGGATTTGCCACGCTTTGTCATACTAGATCCGGCCGAGGGCTAAAATAAAAAGAGAGTCGCGCGCGTTAGTGCATATGTATTCACATTTCAGTAAGTTTGTATCACGAGAGTCCAATGTATATATATAAATATACCTCGCCGGAGGTGGTTGTTCTTGCATTGGAGATCGTCGTTGTCGACGTTGACCTCCGTCATCAATGTCCATTCCTTCAGCTCCTTGATCATCGACAATGTCCGTTCCTTAACCTGTTTCATCATCGACAATGTCCGTTCCTCCACGTTCTTGATCATCAAGGTTCAGATAAGAGAGACTACATCGTCTTGTTGCTCATCTTCTGGGCCCGGCACATAATGGGTCTGGTTGGCTATCATGCCGTATATAATACCTTCAGCCTCCTGCTCTGTATACGGCAAGGCTCCATTGTCCGCCATATGTCACTCCTGCAGACATGCATATAGTAAAAATTAATTAAGTATATAGGAGACTTAGCAAATATTACACCCTCTTTCTCAAATTGTCCGCCATATGTCACTCCGGTGGAAGAACGATGACCACCGGAGGGGAAAACCATACTTTAGAGGTGTTTCCAAGATTTTCTCAAATGACTTGGAGAACCCCATAGCTACGTTGCATTTGCTTTCTGTCATTTTGGTATATTACACTTAATATTCTGAATTTATTAAATTAAAACTTATTTCCATTATTTTAATGAATTTAACTCAAATTCAAATATGGTCTCATTTTGAACTTTGTCAAACATGGTTGAAAACGATATAAACAGATAGCTTACATTTTTACGAACATTTCGCATATTTTTCCATAATTTTTGGAATTATAAATTAAAAGTTGTTAATTTGAAGATTTAATTATTTTCTGTAATTCCATATACAGTGGCCCCTGGCGTCATGATGACGTCACCCTGGCGTGACACTGTGGCCGGCGGTGCGGCAGTTTGTGCTCTCTGTTTCCGGCGATTCCGGCCACGGGGAAGGGTTTCCGGCCACGGGGAAGGGTTCAAGGGCGGCGCGAGGCCCGCGGCGAGGGCGGCATTGGTTCGTGGTCCCCTCTCGAGAGCGGGAGGGCGGCGCTGGTTCGAGGGCGGCGCGAGGCCCGCGGGGAACCTACCGGAGACGACGACGGGGCGGGGCCGGAGCAGGGCGGAGGCGGTGGAGAGAAGGGCGCGGGCGACGGCGACGGCGCGGTACTCTTGCAGGCGACGACGACGGAATCGGGCGCGACGACGACGGAATCGGGCGACGACGACGGAATCGACGAGCAGGACGCCGGCGAGGAAGACGAGGGTTTGGACGAAGAAAATTTTGGGGCCGGGAATATATAGGGCCAGCCTTTAGTCCCGGTTGGTGTCACGAACCGGACTAAAGGTCCCCTGGGGTACCCTCCGCGGGCCTTTAGTCCCGGTTGGTGTCACGAACCGGGACTAAAGGTGAAATTTTTCGCGGCGTTTTCGTTCCCGCGCAGAACGAGCCTTTAGTCCCGGTTCGTGACACGAACCGCGACTAAAGTGGTTATTCAAATACTTTCCTTTTCCCATACTTAAAAATACAAATAATATATCAGAAAATTTAGAAAAATAAAACTAATTCTTTTTAAAATCTAAAAAATACAAATAATATATCAGAAAAATAAAACTAATCATAAAGATTCACACACATCTTGAATATATGTATAGATAAAAAAGGCAGTACATAATGGCTAGAGTGGATCTAAACCTAAACGGAGAGCATATATGCATGATCTGATATCTGCTAGTCATACTCCTAGGCCTATAGTACATGTACTCGTAGTCGTCGTAGTCGCCGCCGCCGTCGTCGTCACTATCGTCTGACGGTGCTCTGCACTCCCTCGGAGGATCACGACTCCAGGACTGGGCCTGAGGGTAGCGCAGGCGGGGGATATCGCCGGCCCTGATGTAGTCCATGACGCTCTGTAGAGTCCGGCCGGACCACCATAGCCGACGACCGGCCTCGTGAAAGTTCCCAGGAGGCAGGCCGCCCTCCTCATACCTGGCGAGCGCCCTCTCACGCCGATTGATGAAGAAGGCATCTGAAGTATGCTGGTTATCGGGATGCCAACTGGGATTCCTCCGCTGCTCTGGCGTGAGCTCGTGATAGTAGTGGTTCGTGATGGCCGCCCGACGCGCCACACCTTCAGGAAGAGGAGGACCGGCACTCCTCCGGCGCTCAGCATCCAACCGCGGGAACGTTGTAGCCGCACGGGCAGGGGTAGTTCGAGGCGGAAAGTGCCTCCGCCTGGATGAATGTTAGAGTGGGTACGGTAGAAGCCAGAGAGAGTGGTGAGTTTGTATGTGTTTATGCCAATGGTGTGGCAATGCATATATACATATATATAGCGAGAAGAAAACATCCCTTTAGTCCCGGTTGGGGACACCAACCGGGACTAAATGGGTTAGGGTTTCGTTTGACCAATCAGATAGAATCACACGATCGTGTGTTTCTTTAAAGCGCGTGTGAGTCGTTGGATCCGGGGTGTTTCTTTCGAGCTGTTGTGAGCCGTTCGATCAGGCTACGGTGTGTTTCTTTCGAGCTGTTGTGAGCCGTTGGATGAGGTGGTTTCTTAACCGTTGGATCAAAACCCTAGCACAACACTTTGTGAGCCAGAGGACCCTATATATAGCCCACCTTCATACACCGGTCAGTTCATCGAGCAAATACAAAACATCCGGATTCGCCATCATACGTCCTGCCGTGCATTTGGTATGCATATTGCACCCAGTAGCCACGGTGGGGCTGTATGATGGCGATACCGATTGTTTGTTCGACATCCCCCTTTAAGGTTTGATACATCGTATATTCAGTTTATCGAGCAAGTACAAAACATCCGGATTCGCCATCATACGTCCTCCCGTGCATTTGGTATGCATATTGCACCGAGTAGCCACGGTAGGGCTGTATGATGGTGATACCGATTGTTTTGTTCTACACCCCCCTCCCCCTTTAACACATCCATCCATGCTATGGGTCAGTGTTCACTTTGAGCTCGGTTAGTAATGTGCAACTATTTGCTTGGTTCTGTTAGGTGGCGCGTGGCACGGGAGTTGCGACGCGTGGCGCGGGAGTTGTGACGCGTGGCCAGGAGGGCGCGGTATAAACTGTCGCGCCCGAGCGCGTCTTCTCCTGTCCACGCACCGTCGCGCTTCCACCATGCCTCCGAGGAGGAACAGCACCACCGGCTTTCGCGGCGTCCGAGCACGGCAAAACGGAATGTTCAGCGCAGATATCCGCTGGGGGGACGACCGCATCCCCCTCGGCTCCTTTGCGACGGCGGCGGAGGCCGCCCGCGCCTGGGACGTGGCGGCCTGGCGCCTCAACCGCCCGCGTTCGCTGATGAACTTCAACGACTGCCACACCGTCTGGGAAGCGAGGCAAGGGCGCCGAAGCCGCAGATCGTCACTGCCGCCGACCACCTCCACCTCCGTCACCGCGCGTTTCAGGGCCTAGTCGACGCCAGGGAAGAACGCGTCGTCCGCGAGTATTACCGGAACAACCCGGGGAGGAGAGCGCCGACGAGGAGCTCTAGCAGACCCGCGCGCTGAGCGGGCGGAGCGCCGCCTCGAACGCCACCTCGCGTTAGATGCCGCTCGGAGGCGAGGACGAGGACGCTGCAAGAGCTTCGTCGGGCCGACCGCGCCGGCGAAGTCTGGGCCTCCGACGATCCGAGGTGGGGGCCTATCTCGACATACCATCATGCACCTCCGACGACGACGAGGAGGTCACCGACGAGTTCGCCGACGTCGATGACCCGGAGGAGGTCACCGACGAGTTCCCCGACGACGACGACGACGACGAGGAGTAGTGTTCGTATGTTCTCTCTTTTCATAAAAGAATTTGTATTCCGCAAGGTTCGTATGTTTCGTATGTTTTGTTTTTAATAAAAGTTATGAAATCAGATATTTTATCTCACAAAGTTTGAGACATTTAAGTAACTTTCTGTTTTCCATGCTTTCCACTCGTTTTCTCAAATATTTTGCAAAGGAGTTAGTCTTAAACACATCAGAGATAATATAATTCACATGATCCATTCAAAAAAGTTTGGTACACAATAAATTATTACACATCAATTCTTCCCTTGTGTCCCTGCTTTCTTACGATCTGGCCGTATCCATGGAGCATCCTCATCATTTAACTTAATGCTTGGTCAGTGTTGACTTTGAAGGGCGGAATTTCACCAAACATATATAATCTTCTGACATGTCTGTCTGTCCTCCACTCCCACGATGTTTCTTTTCCCTGAAAGAACAATATGGCGCTTTGGATCATCACATGATGTACTGATCGTTTTATATCTTTCCGTTTCCTCGGTTTGCTACTCATGTCCTTCAAATAGAAAACCTGAGCGACATCTTTGGCTAGGACGAATGGTTCGTCAAGGTAACCAAGATTGTCGAAATCCACCATTGTCATTCCGTATTGCTCGTCCACCTTTACCCCACCTCCTGTTAGCTTGAACCATTTGCACCGGAACAAAGGGACCTTAAAGGAGGGTCCATAGTCAAGTTCCCATATCTCCTCTATGTAACCATATGTGACCTTTTGCCCAATCTCGGTTGCTGCATCAAAGCGGACACCACTGTTTTGGTTGGTGCTCTTTTTATCTTGGGAGATCGTGTAAAATGTATTCCCATTAATCTCGTACCCTTGGAAAGTCGTTATAGTCGAAGATGGTGTCTTGGCCAACATGTACAGCTGATCTCCAACATCATTGTCATTCATTAAATGTTTTCGCAACCAACTGCCGAAAGTCTCCATGTGGGCCTTTCTAATCCATGATTCAGGCTTTCCCGGGTTGTTCGAGCGTAAAAATTCTTGTGTTGCTCGAAGTACGGAGCCACCAAGCTCGAATTTTGCAGAACTGTGTAGTGTGCTTCAGTCATAGAATGACCGTCCATACATATCGTTGATTTCCTTCCGATCGTGCCTCTTCCACTTAGTCTCCCCTCGTGCCGCGATTGAGGAATACCAATCGGCTTAAGGTCAGGAACATAGTCAATACAGAACTCAATTACCTCCTCATTTCCATAGCCCTTTACGATGCTTCCTTCTGTCCTAGCACGGTTACGAACATATTTCTTTAATACTCCCATAAACCTCTCGAAGGGGAACATATTGTGTAGAAATACATGACCGAGAATGGAAATCTCTTCGACTAGGTGGACCAGGAGGTGCGTCATAATATTGAAGAAGGATGGTGGAAACAGCAACTCGAAACTGACAAGACATTGGACCACATCGTTCTGTAACCGTGGTAGATCTTCTGGACTGATTACCTTCTGAGAGATTGCATTGAGGAATGCACACAGCTTCACAATGGCTACTCGAACATTTTCCTGTAGGAGGCCCCTCAAAGCAATCGGAAGCAATTGCGTCATAATCACGTGGCAGTCGTGAGACTTCAGGTTTTGGAACTTTTTGTCCGCCATGTTTATTATTCCCTTTATATTCGACGAGAAGCCAGACGGGACCTTCATACTGCTCAGGCATTCAAAAAAATGACCTTCTCTTCTTTCGTAAGAGCGTAGCTGGCACGACCTTGAAACCATTCCGGATGCCGGTCATCTGGGTCTTTCAAAAGTTGCTGATCCCGCCGTGCTTCCTTTGTATCCTTTGTCTTCCCATACACGCCCAAGAAGCTTAGCAGGTTCGCGCAAACATTCTTCGTAACATGCATCACGTCGATTGCAGAGCGGACATCTAGGACTTTCCAATACTGTAGCTCCCAAAATATCGATTTCTTTTTCCACATGGGTACGTGTCCGTCAACTCCCTGCGGAACTGATTGTCCGCCAGGACCCTTTCCAAAGATGACATTCAAATCCTTGACCATATCAAATATCTCAGCTCCAGTACGTTCCGCAGGCTTCGGCCGGTGATCTGCCTTGCCATTGAAATGCTGCCTTTCTTTCTTACGTTATGATTTCGGGAAGAAATCGACGATGACCCAGGTACACGTTCTTCCTACAATTATCCAAAAAATACACTTTCAGTCTCATGTAAGCAGTGCGTGCATGCTTTGTATCCCTTATTTGACTGTCCCGAAAGGTTACTGAGAGCAGGCCAATCGTTGATGGTTACAAAAAGCAACGCTCGTAGGTTAAATTCCTCTTCTTTGTGCTCATCCCACACAGGTACACCAGGTTTGCCCCACAATTGTAAAAGTTCATCAACTAATGGCCTTAGGTACACATCGATGTCGTTGCCGGGTTGCTTCGGACCTTGGATGAGCACTGGCATCATACTGAACTTCCGCTTCATGCACAACCAAGGAGGAAGGTTGTAGATGCATAGAGTCACGGGCCAGGTGCTATGGCTGGAGCTCTGCTCGCCAAAAGGATTCATGCCCATCAGTACTTAGACCAAATCTTATGTTCCTTGCGTCAGCTGCAAAATCTTTGAACTCTCTGTCGATCTTTCTCCATTGCGTTCCATCAGCGGGGTGTCTCAACTCCCCGTCGGACTTACGGTCCTCTTTGTGCCATCGCAACAACTTGGCATGCTCTTTGTTCCTGAACAGGCGTTTCAACCGAGGTATTATAGGACCATACCACATCACCTTGGCGGGAACCCTCTTCCTGGGTTTCTCGCCCTCAACATCGTCACCAGGGTTATCGCCTCTGATCTTATAACGCAATGCAGTGCATACAGGGCATTCATTCAAATCCTCGTATGCACCGCGGTAGAGGACGCAGTCGTTAATGCATGCATGTATCTTCAGAATCTCTAAACCTAGAGGGCACACAACCTTCTTTGCTTCGTACGTACTGGTGGGCAACTCGTTATTCTTCGGAAACATATTCTTCAACATTTTCAGCAAATTTTCAAATGATGAGTCAGCTACACCTTCCCGTGCCTTCCATTTCAGAAAATCCAGTGTGCAGCCCAGCTTTTTCAGGCTATTGTCGCATCCTGGGTACAGTGACTTCGTGTGATCCTCTAACATGCGATCCAAATTCTCCCTCTCCTTGTCAGTTTCGCAGCGTCTCCGTGCATCAGCAATGGTCCGACCAAGATCATCAGCGGGCTCATCATGTGCCTCTTCTTCACCTTCACCAAACCCTTCCCCACCTTCAGTATCATCCTCCATGAAAGTATCACCGAAAAGGTCATGATAGTTGAAATCGATATCATCCTCTTCTTCATCTTCTTCCATTCTAACCCCTCTTTCTCCATGCTTGGTCCAACAATTATAGCTTGGCATGAAACCGTGTCGAAGCAGGTGCATGTGAACGACTCTTGAGGAGGAGTGACCCTTCTCATTCTTACATTCAGCACATGGACAGATAATAAAACCTCGCTGCTTGTTCGCATTTGCCACTACGAGGAAATCTTTCAAACCCGTAGTGAACTCGCCGGAGAGTCGGTTACCGTACATCCATTGCCGATTCATCTGCATTATTATTATATAAAGTATATAATTAATCATCATGCATCTGTTAAACTAACTAGCTGGAAATAATACAAATCATGAAAGGTTCAAGTTGCTAACCGCGACCGCGGAGGTAAAATAAATGAAAACGCTCAAGTGCGGCTCGGACACTTAATATCATGTGTGTTTCATGCTATCGGGCATTTCATCGAACACCTTGTGTGCGTAGTAGGAACCAAAAGCATACCCACCACCCCTTGTGAATGTTGTGAGCAGAAGTGACACCAAATGTGGCTAAGTGCAGCGAGCTGAGTTCTATATATAGGGATGGGCCTTTAGTCCCGGTTCACCTGGACAACCGCGGCTAAAGGCCGTGGGGCCAGACCGATGACCTATTAGCGCCGGTTGGTCTGGCCAACCGGGACTAAAGCCCCTCCCCCCCCGACAGCTGTGGACCGAGCGCGCTGGGCCCAGACTATTGGTCGCGGGTCTCGTCCCGAACCGCGACTAAAGACCCCTATGGTCGCGGGCCGATTATTTTGGGGACTAATGGGGGCGTACCGAAGGCCTATTTTCTACCAGTGGAACCACTAGCATTAACGAGGCAGACTGGTTGATTAGTTAGCCAGCCCAATGACGAAACATGTGGGTGATGGAAATAGGAGACACTGAACCTATATGGTGGAAATTATGGGAGGATCGGAATTGGAATTGCCATTGTAGGTCTTTAGTTAGATTTTAGTTACGTTTTCGTGCACCCACATTTTGATGCTCCTTCTATGAAATAGTTGGATTTGTTGTTACAGAGTAAGTACACGTCCATACGGATCGTTTGCAATTTGTTCCAATGTGTGTCATTTACAATGACCCGGGTATATTAAAATACAGGAAGCCTCACAAGGCCAAGCTTATGGTTCCAAGGGGCTGTGGTTGTCCAATCTTACCTCTTTATAATTGTTTAAACGATTAATTAAATTGATGTACACCATGTTTTTTTTCCCAATGAAGGTTTGACTACCAGCCGATTCTATATATTGTCACCCACGTGGCACCACTAATGAACTTATGTCCGGATGGGTCAGCACGTGCACCATGGGAGAATGTCGTTGCCTCCAGTGCGTGGCTTGTGGTGAGATAGGTGTGGCCTCCAGGTACATCCGTCCTAACCTAAAGTCTGCAACGCGTTCTGGTCGGGCTGAGCTGGGCCAGGCTTGGCTCGGCCTGTTTCTCTCGTCAGACTACCTGTACTATACCTGCACTAGAGGAAAGGACCAGCTTGGCTCGGCCTGTTTCTCTCGTCAGACGACCTACACTCTGGCCAGACAGCCTCGTCAATATCCGGACGAGCGAAGAAATCTGATCCTGCCATGCACACCTAAATCTTAAAACAAGATTCCTTCATTCCTGGGTACCCCTCAAGCCTATCTACATAACTCGTTTATGAAGGAATAGATCTATCAGAAATCATGATAGGTGTATTTTCAGAGAGTTAGATATTGTCAACCCGTTCAATATAGATATTGCTCATTGCTAGCTGCACAAAATAATTCCTTAATTGTGCAATATATAGAGAGAAATGATAGCTCTTCTTTGACGAATGCATCCACCAATATTTTTTCAAGAAAGTTAGCCATGTTTGGGGCTCTCCCAAATTAGCATTTTCGTTGGAGGCAATTAAAGAACAAACAAACAATACTTCATAAATATGAATAGAATATTGTTTGGTGCAATTTTGCTTATGGTTCCATGATGTCTTAGTTAGCGAAATGTTTGTTAAGTGTTACTTGATCCAGTAGCTTGAACTTTTGTGTTAACTAAATTATATTTTTCCAAACCGACGATTTGGACTTATTAATAATCAAAGTGAGGCATAGGATTACACTTATGTTCAATACGCTTTCATTCTCTGAACAATAATACCATGAACGACACCATGTAATATGGGGTGACTGGCTAGACGAGTAGCAATGATACACCCAGAACCGTTCAGTGGCATGCGCAGTTCATGGTTATCTGGTGGTAGCTACTTGACGAAACGACAATAAAGCATGTGCTAATCAATAGAGCACTCCATGGAAAATGCAGGCTAAACAAGTCGATGATCGCTAAGGCAGGGATCTGCCTCAGGGTGCTTGCGGTTCTAACGTTGATTAGGGAGGAAGCCTCCTTGTGGTGTGCCACGGGTTTGTTTAGGGGTAGGCTTAGACAGGTAGAGCAGTGGCGGTTTGGCGAGTAGTCCCTTGTATGAGTGAGTGGGTGGCGTTAGGTGCGTCTGTGCCCAACGCGTTGTAAACGGCCTCTTGGCCTCTTCTTCTATGAAACCGATGCGTCCCATCCAGGACGTATCCTTAAAGTGAGCCCCTCCCCGGGTGCTTCCCGCGTCCTGGAAGGACACATGTACCATTACGTGGCGTTCCTAGATCAAGATGACGGACAAGCTCTACAAGGCCTCTGCTTTTGATGGGACGTCCACCTCACTAGCCAGGTGGCACGCCGGAGGACAACCGTAGGGCACGCAAGTGGGCAGCTCTCGCACCAAAGCCGCACACGAGCCGCCACGCCGCACGACTCAGCCGTCTCGTAGCCCCTGCTACCCTCGCTAAAGACGACCGCCCGCAGACCTCAACGTCGCGCCAATTCCGGGGCCGCCGCCCCGACGTAGCATGCAGATCAACCTTCGCATTGCCCGGAGGTGATCCAGTCGAGTCGACGAGCCCGCTGTCCTCACAGCCCAAGGTCGCCACTCAAACCCGTGCAAGGGCAGACCCTGCCACATAGGACCGCCGCTGCGTGGGATCTCGAGGCCACTGCCTCGACGAACCACCACCGTCCGGGGCCGCCGCCCCGGCATCCTCTCCCATGGCAGCAGAGCCACCGCCACCGTCCGCCATGGATCCAGCCGCACCGGGAGGGCTAAGGACCTCCAAGACGACGCCTTCAACAAGGTAGCGACGTGTCCGCCGCCGTCGTCCGCTCCCGATGGAGCTTAGGCTTTCACCCGGAGGTCTTAAGACCGAGCACGTCGGTCGGTATCGAGGATTCCACAACAACGCCAACAAGAAGGAGAACGACGCCCAAAAGCGCCGCCGTCGTTGGGACCGACAGAGTCGATGCAAGCTTTCGCCCGGATCCTATCCGACCATGAGGCGAAAGGATCAACGAGACGGATAGCGTGGCCACGCTGCCAGCCTCCGAGCACCACATCACCTCCTCGGCGCCTCTTCCAGCGAATGCAACAGGCCGCGCCAGAGGAACTCCCTCGACGCCCACATCAGAGACACCCTCCTCCAGCAGCACCCGCTCCCCTCCACCCCAAAATCCTTGTTCCACCATGACTGGGTGACACAAAGGGCCTCACCACCGCGCCGGACCCCCCACCTCCTCAAGCGCACACACGCCGCCCCTGCGCCAGAGGCCTCCATCCTGCCCCCAGCACCTCTGACGGTGTTCACCAGCGACGGCCAAGCGGCCGGCCCGCCATGGACCCATATCGGGTCATGACCGCCGCCGCCCGCCACCCTCCCGGACCAAGCCCCCGAGCATCACCAACAGCCCACGGGGCCGCCCGCGCCGCATCGAGCGCCAGACTCCGCCGCCGAGAGCCGAGCTCCAACCCCGCCGCCAAGATGCGCCGCCCTTCCAGAATCCGCTCGGGGAAGTGGACAGAGCGCCGCCCCGCCGCCACCTTCCTAGGAGCGCGCGCGGCGTTTTCGCCGGCGCCCCTCCGGCGGCGGCGATGCGGAAGGTCGGGTGGTGGGCTGCCGGCGGCGGCGGTTAGGGTTCCCCCCCGAGTTGCCAGAGGAGGGCGACGCGGGGGTCTTCTTTTTTTTGGACCCGCTCGACTCTCATGATTTGACATTCTGACTCGGTTGAGATTAGCCAAACTTTTAGCAAGGTAGACCTCCCCTAATGCATTTCCTCTTAGTGAGGTATCCTAGGCACTATTATATTATAAAAGACAACCACCCTAATGCATGATTCCTTACGTGTCGTATCGAAGTGGGCTAATATTAAATTAATTTGGCCTCATACTTGTAGTGATAGTCTAATCATATTTTTTGCATATAATCTCGTTCAATAGCCGTATGCTAAATAAGATACAACACTATCTCTTTCTTCTATTAATAATATGCACATCAGCAATATACTAATGATTTCCTGTCAAGATACAATCATTACAAAAGGTCTGAGCACAACCATAAAAATACGGGACTAACATTTTGTTTTATTCCTCCGGAATAGGAAGCACCTTCTTTATTTGGTTAAAGTTACATGCTATGGTCACAAACACAAAACTTAGTAACTTTTTTGACAACTTATTTGTCGACATTCAATACTGCAACATGTGACATACTTCATCTCTATATATTGGATGATGCTAGAATTATTTTGTGAAGCTAACATTGAGCAAGAACTAAACTGGACCCGGTTATTTTAGGCTAGGGAATCTACTGCTAACTCCATCCGTGCATATGGGAGCAGTTTAGATTGGATTGAGAGGCAAACAGGAACATGGTTTTGTACCCAGCCCAATTTCGTGGACACTGAGTTCTTGTACATCTCGGACCACAGGAGGAATAGACTGAGCATGCTAGAATTTTCGTCATGTCTACATTTCAAGCTGAGGCTAGCTTGTATTAGTCTTGAAAATTTTAGCTTTTCACACCCCAACTGAATAATAGCCATCATGTTTCGTTCATCCAAAGGTCCACAAGATAGACCAAAGATTCTGCAATTCTGCCCAGATCTGAAAAACAACTAGACTATCTTAGCAAAACCAGCGTTCAACTAAGAATAGGATCTAGACTCTCTTTGCGATTCGTGGTTCTTTCTGTAGAAGGATGAGATTGGCGGAATATGTTGGATGTATTATTGAGCCTCATGGGCGAGTATATATTGGGGTACAAACTTGGAGGACAAGAATCCTCGTAGAGATACAGTAGGAGATTAAATACAAATCCTAAACTACCAAAGATACGTACACCAAATATATCTCTAACATCCCCCCGCAGTCGTGGCGGTAGCGTGGCGAACAACAGGAGCGTCGCGGACGGTCAGACTGGAGAGAAACCGAAGTAGAATCCAGTGGGCTGACGTCGTGGACGGTGTCACGGCGCTGGAGCTTGGACCGTAGAGGAAGCTGATGAGAGCTCAAGGCGAGATGATAGCCCTTAGTGCCGAGGTCGAGGTAGCCGAGAGCGTAGGGTGGTGTAGCCGTGGTCGAGGTAGCTGTGCGAGGGTTGCCGAGGTCGATGTCGAGTGGGGGTAGCCGGTGTCGAGGTAGTCGCCGTGTAGCCACGGGGCGCAAGGAGCGTCAAGTTAGACATAGACGCAGTGGTGTTGAAGTAGTGGTGCGCCGGGAAGAAGACGGTATGGACGAGGCGTCGCGCCGGGTTTGCCAAGCCCGTGGACGCGTCGTGGACGAAGGCACGCGCCAGTGTTGCCAGCACAGGGCATGCGTAGAAGGACGAAGTCGATGTTGACGAGGCGTCGCACCAGGCTTGCCAGGCCCGAGGACACGTCGTGGACGAAGGCTCGACGACGGTTGCAGCGCCATTCGTTGTGCAGGTAGAAGGTGCCGATATCAACCACGGTTGTCGGAGCAGAGGAAGTGGTCGAGGAAGATGACGGCGATGCGTAGAAGGACGAAGTCGATGTTGACGAGGCGTCGCACCAGGCTTGCTGGGCCTGGGGACACGTCGTGGACGAAGGCTCGACGACGGTTGCAGCGCCAGTCGGCGTGGGGGAGAAGGTGCCGATGTCAACCACGGTTGTCGGAGCAGAGGAAGAGGTGGACGGCGATGTAGTCGGCGGAACCAAAGGCAGCCCGTGGGGGGGCCATGTCGGTTGCCGTTAGGAGCGACACGGCGGCGGTAGCCCCGGTCACTATACTCCTTCACAATAAAGAATTTGTTGTCTTCCAACCAAGGATCAACCACTACTAGGTGTCGTAAAGTGACTAGGTTTGCTTTGTCAAAGTTGGTACGTCGGCCCTGGTACTCGACATGCATTTTGTGCTGACCCTCTTGGTGGCCCCATGCGGCGATCCTGTGAAGGTGTCTTTTTATGGGCATACTGGAGTTCTCATCGTTGTTTATTAAATTCGTATAAAGGGAGATGCACTTTTTGGTAAAAAATCCCTTATCAATGCTCTAATATGTACATGACCAGTTGCGAACATATCCTTTGTTATCACCATTCATCCTTTCGGACGGCATCAAAAAAACCACGGCACCAGCTGCACGATAGACTCCACGACATGGAAAAAAATAGATGCCCCATAACGTCAAAGAATGCGGAAAGAAGTACATCTCGAGCTCAGATAGAATCACCCCGATCTGTTCCTAGAGCCTTGTGCATCGCTTCATGCCAATCCACTTCCGCTAGATGTCGTAGAAAAAGTTGCATAGCACAAACAACGTTTCACGGACGTGCTCGTCCATTATCACTCTAATTGCAATCGAAAGTATATTTGTTGTCGCCACGTGACATTCGTGAGACTTCATCCTACTAAATTTCTGCTTCGCGACGTCTATGTATCTGCATGTCTTCCCAGCATAACAGTATAGAAAGTTGACTCCTAAGAGGCACTTGACAAAGTGGTGAATCTACGTTGGACTATGTGCCTGGAAGCATGTATGCATCCAGTCTGCATCCCGCGCTCCCCATCATATCACCTTCCACCTCGACCATGAGGGTTGACCTGCCATGGCGCCGGTCTCCTACGCCTTCGTCCGAGGGCTCGGACAGGTCTGCTAGTCCTCTGTGAGTGTCATGTATCGAAATTGAGGCTACACTTGTACTCCATGTGTTGTACGCGTTGTTTGGATAGCTCGGATTTTCTCCGGTATGAAAACCTACAATCATTATAGGAGCACGATGACACTTTTGCACTGTTAATTTAGTGGAGGCTTCGCTTTTGTACAACCTATTATATACTTCTAAATGTTGCATTGGTGGTTTCTATCTAGCTAGCTGCTGCCCGTGGTTGAACACTGTGGCGATGTCCTTTGCTAGTTTCCCAAAATAGCTATTTTTTTTAAGTTTTTTAATAGGATATTCTAGTACTTTGCATAAAAACTATTTTCAGCCTCCTCTAGATTCTCTCATGCGCCTTCTCCTCCGTGGGGGTTAAGCCCGTGGTCCATGCCATTCACATCCTCTGGCTGCAGCCAGTTCGTTCAAGGACGCTAGGCGAGCCGGAGCAATAGTTACAGTTTTTAAACAGGCTCACGTCACGTGGACGACTCTATGTGGGTCATCGGCTGGTAGAAACTCACTTGGGCGAACTACCAAACGCATTGGTAGTGCATATATGGATCTACCAAACGCATTGGTAGTGCATGCTCGATGAGGTAGCTTCACAAAATGACTCCATCCTCTCTTGCAGTATATATAGATGCAGTATTACCCGTCATCCGTCCCTGCATTAAATACATTGTTAAAATAGTTATGAAGGTGTGTGCTTGGCCGGATAGTTTCCTTGTTGGAGTTAATTATAGAACACAAAACCTATTTAGTAAAGATCATATTGAGTACTACAAATACTCTGAATACCTTTTTTCAACGAGATCATACTCTCGTCGATTTCCATTATATCAAGGACAACGGAATTACACCGCTGATATATGAATCAATTTTATCTATTATTATATACTAAAAGCAATATACAGATGTCTATCAGAGCCACCATATTAAGCCACGTCATCATAATTATTTTAACTGTTAGATCTATAATTAACGGTTTAGATTTAATCGAGGACTTAGGTTAAGAGATGTTACGCACAATGTTGAACGTGTAAAACGAAACACACGTTTGCTGAGAATAAGCGGACCGGCCGGGCAAGGTACGGCCGACCATGATCAAGCGGACCGGTCTCTCAAACTGAATGAAGCTAGCTACCCCATGGATCTGGTGTGGTTAAAGAGCTTACTAGAATTACTTTGGTTATACAGATCAGAATCTTATTCTCACTGCTATTTAACATATGATTGGCGAGTGTGTGTCTTCCGGCAAAAAAGTAAGAGTACGCGGAGAAATTCCATATATATAATACATGGACATCTTTAGTGTACCAAACACATGTTCGACCATCTTATAAGATTTCAGAGCCCCGTGTCTTTTGGAAAGAGAAAATATCTACTATTAAGGTTACAGTGGTCGTGAGGCGGTGTCACACTTCAACGTAATTACGCACCAAATGCCACCGCACTAATGTTTTTTTCCAACCGCGACGTTGCATGCAGCCTTATCTTGTCAAGTTTGTTAGATTTGTTACCTACCTTTGATGCATGCATCCTTATCTACTAATGGTTTGTTAACCTGTATTCTCCTCCCTCCACCCTGTCGTTCCACTCAGCCGCTGCAAGCTCTGCCGTCCTGACCCTCCATGCACGCCCGCATAGGGTGGCAGCTCCTCCGGATTGATAACATTAATTCTTATCTGAATTTGGGAAGTAACGGGTTGCGTTTGCCCGCCTGAAATTTTTGTGCTTGATGTTGGAAGAGCCTACCAGCTGTTGTAGGAATAGAAAAATATGGTAACTCGGAGATTTTAATCTATATAGATTGATGCATCTCTGTTTCAAACTATTGAAAAACTTCGAAAAATCAGACAATTTATGTTTCATTTATAGTTGTTCAAGAACATAATCAACCATTTGTGATTTTCTAAATGTCGATAGAAACATATCAATTCCTTTCGTATTATGTGACTATCTATGAAACAGTAGATTTTATTTCCCAGTCACTTTTCATTGATCGAAGACGATGCCATGTTGAGCCATGTCACCTAAATACACTACTATAATAAGGGAGGAAGGTTTCTAATTTTCTCAGGTTTTTGCCTATTTCCAGCCCCTTGTTAGGTGACACGTGTAAGAGTTGTTCATACGTGGCGTCGTTTCATTGGGTACAAACTCTTGAGATTTGATGTTTGGCTTCTTCATTGTTTTTTCCTTTTGTCTTTCCGGTTTGGCTAGCCGGTTCCCTACGTGTTCCAAGTTCCAAAAAAGTTTCTTATCATCTCTATTTTTTCTTTCATTTACCGGCTATAGAGGCTTTGGTAGCTGCAATGTGTTTTCTTCTAGCCGGTCATTGGGTGCCCTTCCGGTGATCTTTAATTTTTTCGTGAAAAAATCTATCGCATGTGCAAGTGCATGCGCATGCACCTTTACTTTCTTGAGCAAACTTGGCACTCAAGCTTTGTACTTTTGTTTTTGTACGGCTAGGTTGTTTGCATGTGCATGCACCTTGATTTTCTTTAGAAAACTTGGCCCTCAAGCTTTGTACTTTTGTTTTTATACGGCTGAGTTGTTTGTCTCCTGTTTTATTACATGAAATTGGTCTGTCTGTTTCATGTTTTCTTGGTAGTTAAGTTTGTTTATTTTCTTCTTCTACTTATATATGTTTGCCATCTACAATTTTTCTGTTTCACCAGCGTTCTCTCCGTGTTGTCCTTTCCATGCATGTCCAGTTCCTCTATTCTGATATTCTTGACGGTGTCGTCTTGCCGTTTAGGCAAGTTCCTGGTTATGGAGGGAGGTTTTGTCTTTTTTTTGCTCATATGTTCTCTCTGCATGAGCGCACATAATTGAAATGGATAATGTTTTATTTTTAGTTCATAGGTTCGTTTTCTTTAAGTCTAACATATGTTAATTAGTTCGTCTACACCGTCTATGACCGAAGGAAATTCTGGATCAGCTCTTTATGCATGACTACTGTGTTGTCTATGATTTACGATGATTTGGGTCTGCTCTTCATGCATGCCTACTAGCGCACCAGGAGGTGTGTTTTTTGGAATTATGGTTTTGAAGCTGTTTTGAGCTTTAGTTTTCGTTCTTGGCATGGATTGTATGATTGATTCTACTTGTTTTTTGTTTAGCATCGTCATATGGTTTGTCTTCGGTGCCCTGGTCTTCTTCTACTTTGGTGGTGTGCCTAGAAGGATTTGGTAGTGCGATGGCAAGCTTATATCATCTCATGCGGGATCATTATTGTGACGTCTTCGATTGTAGGTTTCCCTGCCGCAACAACTTTACCCGTTGGTCTCTCTGTATCGACAACTTCTTCTGATGGTTTCCCCGTCGCGTCAATTTTACACGCTGGTTTCCCTGCCGCGGCAGCCTCTTCCGCTCGTTCCTCTGCCTGTCGCGGAAGCCAGATGCATTTTCTTTTGAGCCGGTTATAGTTGGCACTCCCATGGTTTTCCTATTTGCCTCTTTTTTAACCTGTCATGAGTTGTCTTGTTTCTTATATTTTATTACTCCTATTTCTTTCATATTTGTTATTTTACTTTCCTACAATAGTCTTTACTTTTTTTTTTGTTCAGATGGGGCGCTCCTATTCTTATCATGCTTTAGTAAGCTTGGCCCCTACGGTTCCTCTTTGCATTTTTTCATGAGTTCTTTTCCCTCATTGAAGATTGGCCACTACATTAATTTTTATTTTCTATATATATGTTTGTCGACCGAGTAATTTTTTCCATTTTCTTCTTTCATGATGGTTGGCCCATTTCTCATTCATTTCTTCCTAATTACTCTGCTGATCGCCGCCGTTTAGATATTCGTCTCGGCAATCGTCTGTTTATGGAGCGAGGTTTGTGCGTGTGTTTTTTTTTTTCGACTTTCTATAGTAGTGCAAGATTTTTACGTGTTTTTTAGATGTATAGGTGTTTCTTCTTCTGGTCCCACGCTAGGAGTTCGCCTGCAGTTCTTACTATTTCTCGCCTGCAATCCTACATGTCTAGGTATGAAACATAGTGTGTTTCTAAACTTTTCCTTACGTCTTTTAGCGATGACACATTTGTTGAGGGCCTAAAAATTCTCCGGTATCGAGATGATGAGTGCACATCATGCAAAAAGGATTACACTACATTTATCTTATTAATACTGCATCAGATGATCTTAATAATGACGTCTTTGCTCATCTTCCAGGTCAGATTTGCATAATATAGTAGTTGAGATACTATCTTAAAGTCCATGGATTACGTTTCTGATGTTGATCTTATCTATACCCCTGAGTTCTTGCACTCTATTGTGCTCATCAATATTGGATGGAAAATTCAGTTGATATTGGTGTGCCCTTCATGTTGTTCTAAAATATGAAACAATCCATAGCCTCTGAAATGGAGACGCCTCATTTTTAGAAGGTTTGGAGAATGCGCTCTAGAGGAAAAGATACGGGTGGTTCCGACAATACTAGAGACCTGTTGTATTTGTGAACCATATTGATTGCTTCCGATTCAAAATGGCCGTTGCATTGCAGCTTATAGATTATCCTATAGGCGTATGCTAGAATGGGCTCTAGAGGCCAAGGTATAGTGTTGCCAACGGCACTGGAGATCCGATGTAGTATATGCTAATTGTATTAAATGCTTCCAGTTTAAAATGGCATTTTCTGTTGCAGTGTCGGAAATATCCTATAGGTGTATGCTACAAAATGACTATCAACAAATTTAAGGTCTGACTCTCGGCAAAGTTGGAAGCGTAAAAACGTGTCCAAATTTAAATTACTCATCGAGAATGGTAATGTTTTAGCTACCGATGAAGTAAATAAGTATTGTATATAAGGAAATTGTCAACACGTTAAAGCAAGCCTATCTTTTAAGGACATGATGTGCTTACTGCTATATATGCGGCTTCTTTCCCGAGGTATAGGAAACCCGCTTGTATTGAAAAGTTAGGCGACATATACATAACTATTAGCAGATTGTATATGTATTAGTTATATGAGGCTGAACCAATGTACATAAGATTTCTTACAAAGTATTTGTTCCTGGGTGAACCAATGTACTTAAGATTTCAGCTCAACAAAATGTTCCTAAGATTTAAACATAGCTTGTGCACCATTAATAGAATTTTTTTTGTCTTCACTGAAATAATTTTACTATTGACTCGTAGAAAAGAACTGAAATTAGTTGTATATTGTTGTGCATCAAATTCGGTCACCGCTTTTTGTGTTCTTAAAGTCGTTTTTACAATATACTATTCTAATGGTTGTAATATTAGGTAACTGAATAGCTTACAAGTTTATTTTCTTTACCGATAAATTGAAAAAATTCATTTTCGCACCTGGCCCGATATTTAGAAACCAAACTTTGAAACATCGAAAAAATCCGAAACAAACTTTTATCGATACATTTTCACATTCTATGTGTTTGCAACGCCGTTTCACTAAGAATATATTTTTTTGCCTTTTGTAAAAAAAAAAAAATGTGTTTGGCACCAAATTTTGTATTTTTTACATATGTCAAGCATAATGTCAGATTCCCTTCATGAACATATAAAATGTTGAGAATGCGATGCGTAAAAAAATCAAATTTTTTGAGATTTGGAATTTTGTTCAATATGTATTTTAAAACTGGTGCATATGCATCCGGGAGTCAAAACGTCACCCCCGATATATTAAACATACTACCGAGATTGTTAAATGTACTGGAGACCAACTAGAAAAGTAGCCATTCATGTAACAAAGATAGAACACAGTCACATGTCATATGTGTATTATGTCGAACAGAGCGTGTGCACCGTGAGTTGTACCTGGCACATCTTATCTTGATGTCGCGTAGAGCTCTGTCGGAGAAGATGTAGTTGTGGAGTATCGCCTCGTGTAGAGTACATGCGAAAGATGTGGTCAGTGTCTCAGTGACGACGCCCTCTTTGACACTTGAGCCGGAAGGGGATCCATGTCGCTGCATCACTGGTTGATGAGACAAATGCCATCAGAGTCTGTGGTATGTCGCACACGGGGATGTAGGGAAGGGGACTGCCGAGGGCGGCGCCATTAGCCAACCATGTCGCCCTCTTCCTGTCCTACCCGGCGTGCACGCTTGGCTGCGCCGTCGTCTGCCTTTCTGCCACCAAGACCGCATCTGGGTAGCCCGCCGGTCATGTACTTAGGTGGTGTTTGTGTTGGTCGAGCGGGCTTGCGGCATCCGCGCAGATAAGGTAGCTTCGGTCAAGGCGGCAGACGGTGGTAGCACAGTTGAGGCGACAATTTATGTCGACATCAGAGAGGTTGAGGCCATAGAGGGAGAGGAAATGTGGAGACCGTCGACACTGTGGCGGCGTAAGCCGGCCATGCCTCCCATCTCCGAGGTCATAAATACAACACTCTGGGCTAGCTGGCATGGGCGAGATTGGTGTTCCTGGGAGTGTGCTGTCGTTGCCAGAGCGAACATTGTACTTGCTGACTACCACCAACTACTGTGTCAATGGGCGATGGCAGCAGCAGTGATCTATGCATCGTAGTACTATATAAAGGAAGACGGGAACATGTGGCATCAAGACATGCCGTCGGAGGCAAATGTAGACGGAAGCACGAGGGTGTGATCGAACAATTTTCAGACGCAATAGGTCGGCGACCATGATCTAGCGGCGGATTCACCGAGATTTATAGGCTATCACAAACAAAATTGGGAATCGGGAGGCTGCTCAGTGTATTGTGCTCCGTTAGGATATATTGTTACGTAAAAACCTTGATTCTTTTCCTTCATGTCTAGCACCTAAAAATACGGGTCAACCATTTTCATGTCTAACAAGGAGTCGAGTGCAGCCATCCACCATAAGCTCCCTCTGGTCTGAAGGCAAGAGAATAGCCCATAGCTGGATCCAATGAGCTGCTGAGTGAATAACCTGTATAGCATGAAAATAATTCTTTTTGTTAAAACAACATTGTTTCTACATGTCCAGATAGCCCAACAAATTGCGGATACACCAGTCCCAATCCATTTCTTAGTTTTCACATCAATCCCATTAAGCCAATTCCCAAACATATTAGTCACGTTGGAGGGGGGAGTAATATTAAAAGTACAAAAGACCACTCGCCAAATAAGTTTAGCCAAAGGACAAGAAATAAAGAGATGATCTACCGTCTCATTACTCCCACAAAAGGAACAATGCATATCACCTTTCCACCCTTCTTGCTAAATTATCTTTAGTCAAAATCACCTTCCTATCCAAAAACCAATGAATTTTGATTTAATTTTAGTTTTTAGTTCATAAGGTTTTTTTGTGTGTTCATTCATCATCCTCATACATAGATTTCACAGAGAAGCATTCTGAGTAAGTTTCCAAACAAACTTATCATTATCCGAGGACAAGGAGACATTCATAAGACGCAAGCACAAATGAGACCACATATCCCAAGTAATGCCTACTAAATTCCTACGAAAGGAAATATTGATTGGTGGTGCATTCTGAAAAACATCCGCAACCGATACATTTTTAGACTGCACAATATGATATAAAAGAGGATATTGATCAGATGAAGGGGTTTGGCCTAGCCAAATATCCTCCCAAAATCTAGTTGTTTCACCATTACCAATTCTAAAGGAACCTCTACTAAAGAAATCCCTCTTAACTTTCATTAAACCCTTCCAGAATGGCGAATCAGTAGGTTGTGCCTCAACTTGAGCTAAAGGTTTACTATGTAAGTATTTATTTTGTAACAATTCCTGCCAAATACCCTCCTCATGAAGTATTTTAAACAGCCATTTAACCAATAAACACTTATTCTTAAGCTCTAACACTTCCACACCTAATCCACCCTGATCTTTGGGTCTACAAATAATATTCCATTTTGTTAATCTATATTTACGCTTGGTGTCATCAAACGCCCTTAGGAATCTATAGAAGTCAAGTCTCTTACGAACGCCCTTAGGAATCTCAAAAAAGGATAACATAAACATGGGTAAACTTGTTAACACAGAATTAACAAGAACTAATCTATCCCCATAGGATAATAATTTTCCTTTCCAACACCCAAGTTTGTCCTCAAAACGGCTCTCCACTGGGTGCCACTCTGAGTTAGTAAGTTTTCTGTGGTGGATAGGAATGCCCAAATATTTAAAAGGTAACAAACCAGACTCACAACCAAAATTTTGTTTATGCTGGTGCTCCACCTCTTTAGCCTTACCAAAACAGAAAACTTCACTCTTGTGAAAGTTAATCTTGAGAACCGACAATTGCTCAAAGCTACACAAGAAAAATTTCAGATTTAGAGCTTTATCGAAATCATGCTCTAAGAATAGCACCGTATCATCTTCATATTGAAGGATAGACAAACCCCCTTAAACTAGGTCAGGAATAAGACCTCCAATTTGTCCTATTTCCTTAGCCCTAGCAATTAGAATAGCAAGCATATCTGCCACAATGTTAAAAAGAATTGGAGATAGAGGATTCCCCTGCCGTAGTCCTTTTTTAGTTTGGAAAAAATGTCCAATTGCATCATAAACCCGTATACCTACACTTCCACCCTGAACAAATTGAATAATCATATCACACCATTCCTGAGAAAAACCTTTCATACGTAAAGCCTGAAGAAGAAACGGCCACTTAACCTTATCATAAGCCTTCTCGAAATCAATTTTAAAAATTACCCCATCCAATTTCTTCCTATTAAGTTCATGGATGGTTTCATGCAACATAACAACTCCTTCCAAGATGTTTCTCCCAGGCATAAAGGCAGACTGAGATGGTCTAACCACCTTCTGCACTATCTGGGTAATACTATTAGTACCCACTTTAGTGGAAATTTTAAAACTCACGTTGAGAAGGCAAATAGGTCTATATTGTTGGATTTGAACTGCATTATGCTTTTTAGGAAGCAATGTAATCACCCCAAAGTTCAGTTTAAACAACTGAAGATTACCTTGCTTAAACTCTAAAAACATAGCCATCAAATCCTTTTTAATAACTTCCCAAATTTTTTTGTAAAATTCAGCTGGGAAACCATCAGGGCCTGGAGATTTATTAGGCTCCATTTGTGATATTGCCTCAAAAACTTCTTCCACTAAGAAATCAGCAGTGAGAATATCATTTTCCTGTTGAGTTAGCTGTGGTATATCCTGAATATTACTCTCCACTAAGGAGATATTATTAGGTGTGGAAGGTCCAAATAATTTCTTATAATATTCAGAAATATATAATCTCAAGTCCTCATCTCCAACAATGGTTCCCTCCTCTTGTTCTAACTGAAAAATCATCTTCCTACGGTGTTTCCCATTAGCCATAAGATGGAAATATTTAGTATTATCTCCCCCCCTCCAACACATGTCTAACCTTAGCCCTTTGCGCCCATTTACTTTCTTCCTCTCGACGCAGAAAAGAAAGACGATCATTTGCATCACGAAGAGATTCCCTCTCTCCCAACGACAGAACTACACTCTCAGCTTTAATGTCCAACTCCTCAATAATCTTGATTAATTTATCCCTCTCAATTTTATATTTACCACTAAGATTTTTAGCCCATCCCTTGAGAAAATGTCGTAGGTGTCTAATTTTGTTTTGCGAAACCGAAATAACAGTATCACCCTTGTGAAAAGCACCCCATTCAGCCGCAACCATCTCGAAAAAACCATCCATTCTGAGCCACGAAAGCTCAAAAGAGAAACCACTTTTATTACCCACATGAGCACGAGCACCAAAATCCAGAAACAAAGGAGTATGATCCGACCCATTCCTAGCCAAAGCTTGAAAGGTTGCTAGAGGAAATTTTTTCTCCCACTCTACGGTAGAAAGAATTCTATCTAGTTTTTCAAAAGTTGTAGTAGCCCTCCTGCTAGCCCAAGTAAATTGTCTACCCGATAATTCAATCTCTTTTAAGTCTAAGCTATGTATAATTGCATTAAACATAACTGACCATCTAGAATTGTAGTTATCATTATTCTTTTCTTCAGGTTTGCGTATTATATTAAAATCCCCACCCACCAACAACGGTAATGTTTCATTTTCACATATACGAACAAACTCTGATAAGAACTTAGGCTTAAGTTCCTCCTGGGCAGCACCATAGACAGACACTAGAATCCACTCAAAGCCATCATGTTTTGACTTGACATAAAGTTTAACAGAGAAATCCCCTACGTCCACATTCCTAACCTCAATAGACAGTGAGTTTATGCCAATGAGCATACCTCCTGACCGACCTCTAGGTCGTAAACAAAACGACACAAAATCCAAGCCCGAAGCTAGATGAGATAAAAAGGATTGTGCAAAATGAGATCTCCCTGTCTCAGACAAAGCCACAAAATCAAGTTTTCTCTCTCTGATACTTTCCTGTATAAAATGATGTTTACCTGGGTCACGAAAACCCTCACTATTCAAGAACATCCCACATAAATTATGCATATTTTATAGAACTATTACGCTTAATTCGTACACTTCTTCGTTTGTTGGAAATAGAGTAATCCTTCTTTTTCCTAGCTTTCTTAATTTTCTCACAATTAACCACTAAATCAATTGGAGAAGCAGATTTAGGGAAACACTCATTTTCCACTAAATCTTCAGAGAGACTAGCAATCTTGTCGAGAATCAAATTACGAGGCTGTGGATCGTGATTATTATCCAAATTATTATTAAGTATAGATAAAGTCCTATGCAAATCTCCATCTTTAATAAGTTTAGCAGACTCTAACTTGGTAGCACTAGAAGTACCCAAAGAAACTCCTAGGCTAGTAGCTCTATCGATAATATCGGAATCAGAGAAAGACAAAATCGAGAAATTCTTACAAGAATTAGAAGACATCATACCTGCCCCCGAGTCCCTCCTGGCAGCGAGCAACATCGCCCTCTCCAAATGCGTGTCATCCGCATTAGGTTGAGCCCGTATACGACCACTTGACCGCACACCCGAAGTAGTAGCGTCAAGAATACCTCGAAATTCCTCAATTCCCTTCCTGGAATCATTAATATTAGGGCTACCAAACCCCGCTAAAGGGAATGGTGGAAATGGAGTGGTCGGGCTGTTACACATCGTAGAATGTTGAGGCATAACAGGTACCAACAAAGGGGAACTAATCCCAGCATCTGTGTGAGTATCACCTGGTACAACCGAAACACACAAAGTATTAGGAGCCACCGAAACCGAGCCAAGCAAAACATCAAAATTCGCAGTACTACCAAAATCAGAGGAAACCGAAATATTAGAAATTACTGGTTCCAAAAGGGGGACAGAAGGAGAAATCGTACCCTCTGAAAAAGACACTAAGCCATTTTCATCAATAACATTAGTAGAAAGCCCAGTCACAGCCGTAGCCTCGGAATCCCCAATAATACAAATTCATGTCTCATTCACCTCGGACGGCACCATCTCAATACAAGGCTTCAAGAAAACGTGAGCATCCGCCGTGGCCACGAAGGCATCAGCATTCATCCCCACATCAGTACAGCGGGCAGCAGGGAAAGCCTCGGAAAATTCTGCCGCGGGATCAAAAAACTGCGAATTCGCTGCCGTTTCTGCCGTGGCAGAAAATTGTCCCGGAACCGCTGCCGCAGGAGCAAATACCGGCGAAAGCTCTGCCGTTTGTGCCGCAACCGCAATCTCTGCCGTGGGCTTCACATTAGGAAACGAAACCGTCGTAGAAATTATTACTCCCTCCGTCTTGGTTTATAGGGCACAATTCCAAAAACATGCAGTCCCACCTCTTAGAAACATTTGCATTAATTTTCCTCTAATTAGTGGATGGTTGTCTCTCTCCACCCTCTTCACCAATGCATACAATATTTGAGGCACAAGAAATGAATACTTAGGGCACAGAGAATTGCTATATGTGACCTATAAATCAGGATGGATGGAGTATCGTATTTTTACGTGAATGTCTTCACTTAATTGATATAGATGAGAGACATAAACCACTAACTCTTCCACTTAACAAAAGACAGCCTTTCGCCCTACCCTACATGTACAAATTGTAGAAAAACAAAAATATAATGAGCACATATAGGCACAGTTTAGCATCAAATAAGGCAACATGTAAGCCTATTATTTTTCGAGAATTATCTTTTCTGCTTTGCCTCCTAATCATTGTACGGGCGCGCCATGCGGCCGCGCCAAAGCCTACTAGTTATTTTTATAGTTGAATTTAAAAGTAGTGGCTAGGATTTATAATGAAATAATAGTAGTGAGGTAACCGTGTAGTTGTAAATGAGGAACAATTTGAACGTTCAAGGCAATCTCCGATAGGACAAAGCAAAAAATAATGTACTGAACATACAGCCGGGTTATGCTCAAAGTACCGTGTCAAGACGTAACACGTTAAAAAATAAGATCATGACATAACTCTAAACGAACATAGATAGATTGTAGCTACATCCTTTTAAATAAATATGAAACTATGTACCGAAGCTAAAACGTGCTCCTACGCAGCTTATATAACCCTATGCATGACGGCCAAAAAAATGGGACGTGCTCTGCGTAGGTCGCCCTACGTTTGGCAAATGTAGATCCCCTCGCGAGCCGTCCGATCTTCATCCGGTGGATTGAATCAACTCAATACAATTTTAAATTTTAACCCCCTGCTTTTTGCATATAGAACCCGTAGTCCACAACAGCCCCACTTAAAACGAAAAGGTAAATTGTGTTGCTCCGGTCATCTCGATAATTACAGCAAAACTGCCATTGCAACAAATTGACTTGTGTCGCAAAAAAAACTATTACAACAATTTTTTCCAAATCTTTTTCGAAAAATAAGTAATGTTACAAATAATAGTTAAACAATATGTTATTGCGTTGCGACAAAAAAGTTTAAACAATTCAACAAAAATCACAACCTATTGCAACAACAAAAAATTGCGTCAATTAAAAAGTTGATAAGCAACACAAAATAATTTGTCACTGTTTCAGTTGCAACAAAAATCATCACCTATTTCAACAAAAAAGTAAATAGATAGCAACAAAAACTTTACATGTTTACAACATGTAAAAGAGGTCATAAACATTTCATTCCAAATGAATTCTAACAAACATATAAGCATTTTCTAGAAATCATTCAACAAAAACGTGCGAAATTGTTACAAATTTTAAAGGCGTATGCAACAATGATCGAAAATGGGGAAGACACTTAGCATATATATGACTGCACGAAATTATTGCATCGGGTTGCTGGAAAAAAAAAATCCAGGCAAAAAACCTCATTGGATCTGGACTGTTGGCCTTTTTTCCACATAAAATGGGCCTAGTGGGCCAGGATTACACGAGCGAAGGAAGTCAGGAGGCGCGAAAGGGAGCGACCTAGGATGGGGCGACGTAGGTCGCCCTATCTAAATCATTTTCCAAAAGAATTGTGTCCATAGTTTCGTTCTAGACGTGGACTCTTCAAGTATTAAGTGTGGCAAGCTATTTTTTCAATGAAGAGTTGAAGATCTTCCAACGGTACAAATAGTTAGATGTGTCCGTTTAGTAAAAACTAACATATGCATGCTAGCTTCTGCAAAAAAAAAAAGAGCTAACTAACTCAATAGCAATAGCAAGTCCGTTTAGGAAAAAAGATGCATACACAAGATATAATGTTGAAATTATTCTTTCACATGGAAAGATAAATTTGTACCATGATATCCTGGGTGTAGTGATCTTTCCATGTCAAAGATCGATCTGTAATTTTCTCAAGAAAAGAAAACCTGAAGGTAGACAAGGTATGTGTTGACGTGGTCGTGTTGTATACTGGGGCATGAAAAACATGCATTTAGATTGAGGTGGTTTCTCGGAAAAAAAATCGATAGAGGCTTTTATATTTCGTTCAAAAGAAGAACTTCCAAATTTTATGTTACTTCAATGAAAAAAAGTAACTGATTGGACAAAAGCTGTACGGTTTCAGGACGGGACCTTCTACTTTCAAATTAAAACCGTGACAGTAAAGAAACCAAACTATGACCGTTTAAAAAAACTAATTACCCTTGATAAGCCATTTTGTAAAAAATGTACTCATATTTATATTTATGCATGATTGTGAATAAGATTATATTGTTTATTCCTAGATAAAAAATAATATTTTTGTAAACATTGAGTATGGTGTAGATGTACTCACTAGCACACTATGAGTCGACGAGATTCGAGAATTGCATTGGATTGCCGTCGACAGAAAGGTCTGAATGGTCCGCTCATATTCAAATGATAAATCGAACTTAGTCACTTCTCATATGGCACAGAGCCCGCGATTTCATTAGCTCCACAAACAGTCCCTATATAAGAAAATACCAAAAAAAAAAAACAAAGCCAATAGGCTTCGTTCATTGGCATAAGATACAGCCCAACATAACATGCCTAAAATATTATTTATGTCTTTCTCACCTCTTAAAGGTAGAGAATAGTTTCTCGTATGTCCTCAAAATATCAGAATAACTACTCTCCAATAAATTAAAAGATTCCACACATTTCATACTTATAGACCATAATATATACGATAGTTATAGAATATTATGATTTAGATCTCCTTATTTGTAGTCTATATGAAATGAAAAATTTAGTTCATAATTATATTCAATATGCTAATGGTAATGCCCTCGCAATATATGGGTGTATAACAGAGGTGTCACGTTAGTCCACATCTTCTAAATTATCGTGCTATTAGATCTCCAATTTATGCCTATATTTTATCATAAGATTATTAGTCACGAGAGGGTAGAACATGGGCTGCCCCTCTACCGCTCTATCACCAAGGTGTTTCCAGGATACGGTGTGCTCGCGTCGTTCTCGCATGATGCATGCATGGTCGCCATTGGGGGTGCTTTCGTCTTAGCTCCACGATGTGTTCTCTCACGGTATATTTCCAACGGCCCTATTGCCAGCTCGGTTCAAGGTGGGTAGCCCCTCATTCACCTCGCTCTGCGTGGCTCCCCCAGGGCAGTCTCCGGTCTAGCGCTCATCGATGCGATCCTGTTAAGCCTCCATTCCTCCGGGGGAGCGAACTGGATGGTGGTCTAGCTTCGTGACTTTGTAAACTTTAGAGTTGGCGGAGTCCACCATGCTCTACGCAGTTCGGGTTTTGTCATCCAAGGTCGGCGTGTTTTATTGGATGTTGCTACATGAAAAGACAAGGACGCGCCTTAACCACATTGGTTTGTTTTATGCTCAAGACTGTCCGCTCGTCCCCGGTGTGCATAAAGACGTGGGGCATCGTTTTCTGTGCTGCCCACGCTCGCCCCACGTCTTATACATAACTGCCTTATACAATGTCGTCTACGACAACACCGCTGGGACCACCGTAAATGAGGTTCAGTTGGGGACCACCGGATGCGCTGGCGAGGTCCTCGTCAACGTTCTTCAAGCAGAGGGGGTAGAGATAGTCGGATTGCAGCAACCACAACCATGCACGGTCTGGACGAGACGCTGCGGCTGGAGGAGACCGGAAAGGGGATTGAGAAAGAGAGAACCATGCCATGCGGAAGCGCGTACACCTCCTCGGCCTGTGGATGACGACATGGTAAGATGTGGCTGACGGGACGACGGTCCCTGCCACAAGAAGGGGGAGGGGGGTTGACAATGCGGCGCTTTGTGCGTGGCGGGCCTGGAGATGGGAGGTGCAAGAGGGTAGGGAAGGAGGTGGGTGAGCTGCAAGATTCAAGCGACGGCGGCGCACACTGCAAGCGACAGAGAGGAAACGTGAGCCACGGGAAGATATGCAGGTCGTGCGGAAGAAGGAAGCGTGAGCCGTTACCACACCGGCGTTGATGTCCTAACTTAGTAACAGTGGCTTGTAATTCGCAGGGTCAAGCCGGTACAAATACTAGCACTACTAGCATATTAATTTAACTAGTTGAATTCCCGTGCGTTTCCACGGGCCATCAACATTCTTTCCATTGTGCATACAAATATTATGCACAACCGATATTCAAATACTTCGACGCATTGAACCAAGGAAAAGATCATGCGTGCCACATAAGAACAGGAAAGCAAAGTGGCATTTGATCAAATTGATCGAGGGTGTAAATTCTTTGCTTATGCTCCCTTGGTCAAATACAAGTTTATTTTTCGAGTTCATCCGCTAGAGGTTGTCAGGCGAGATTCACTTCAAAGTTTCTAATATACACTTTTCCAGTATGCATTAGGGTGTATATCCCGAAAGGTAAACATAACAACTTTCCAAACTGGGAGAAGTCTAACCTGGCACAGATTGCTACAACCTTTTCATTGCTAGCTAATAGGCTAACACCGTGAAGTCAAAGAAAACAGAAGATAATAAGACGAACCTATGAAATCCTGGGACCTCTGATACAATTTCTACTGAATGTTGGTTTCGTGAAGCACATCAACATCAGGGTGCAGGAAGCGGCTCCATTTTATTTTTGACTAAAGTGCATAATTGAGAAAACTAGGAAAAAGAAACTACACGTCACTTTGTGCGTGAAGAGCCTGGAGATGGGAGTTGCAAGAGGGCAGGGAAGGAGGTGGGTGAGCTGCAAGATTCAAGCGACGGAGGCGCACACTGCAAGGGACAGAGAGCAAACGTGAGCCACATGAAGATATGCAGGTCGTGCGGAAGGAGGAAGCGTGAGCCTTTACCACACCGGCGTTGATGTCCTAACTTAGTAACAGTGGATTGTAATGTAATTTGCAGGGTCAAGCCGGTACAAATACTAGCACTACTAGCGTATTAATTTAACTAGTTGAATTCCCGTGCGTTTCCACGGGCCATCAACATTCTTTCCCATTGTGCATACAAATATTATGCACAACCAATATTCAAATACTTCGACGCATTGAAACAAGGAAAATATCATGCGTGCCACATAAGAACGGGAAAGCAAAGTGGCATTTGATCAAATTGATTTAGGGTGTAAATTCTTTGCTTATGCTCTCTTGGTCAAATACAAGTTTATTTTTCTAGTTCATCCGCTAGAGGTTGTCATGCGAGATTCACTTCAAAGTTTCTAATATACACTTTGCCGGTATGCATTAGGGAGAAGTCTAATCTTTTCAAAGGTAAACATAACAACTTTCCAAACTGAGAGAAGTCTAACCTGGCACAAATTGCTACAACCTTTTCATTGCTAGCTAATAGGCTAACACCGTGAAGTCAAAGGAAACAGAATATAATAAGGCGAACCTACGAAATCCTGAGACCTCTCATACAATTTCTACTGAATGTTGGTTTTGTGAAGTACATCAACATCATGGTGTAGGAAGCGGCTCCATTTTATTTTTGACTAAAGTGCATAATTGAGAAAACTAGGAAAACAAACTTCACGGCGCTTTATGCGCGGAGGGCCTGGAGATGGGAGGTGCAAGAGGGCAGGGAAGGAGGTGGGTGAGCTGCAAGATTCAAGCGACGGCGGCGCACACTGCAAGCGACATAGAGGAAACATGATCCACGGGAAGATATGCAGGTTGTGCGGAAGGAGGAAGCGTGAGCCGTTACCACACCGGCGTTGATGTCCTAACTTAGTAACAGTGGCTTGTAATTCGCAGGGTCAAGCCGGTACAAATACTAGCAGTACTAGCGTATTAATTTAACTAGTTGAATTCCCGTGTGTTGCCACGGGCCATCAACATTCTTTCCCATTGTGCAAATATTATGCACAACCAATATTTAAATACTTTGACGCATTGAACCAAGGAAAAGATCATGCGTGCCACATAAGAACAGGAAAGCAAAGTGGCGTTTGATCAAATTGATTTAGGGTGTAAATTCTTTTCTTATGCTCCCTTGGTCAAATACAAGTTTATTTTTCTAGTTCATCCGCTAGAGATTGTCAGGCGAGATTCACTTCAAAGTTTCTAATATACACTTTGCCAGTATGCATTAGGGTGTATATCCTGAAAGGTAAAACATAACAACTTTTCCAAACTGAGAGAAGTCTAACCTGGCACATATTGCTACAACCTTTTCATTGCTAGCTAATAGGCTAACAGCGTGAAGTCAAAGAAAACAAAAGATAATAAGGCGAACCTACGAAATCCTGAGACCTCTCATACAATTTCTACTGAATGTTGGTTTTGTGAAGCACATCAACATCACGGTGTAGGAAGCGGCTCCATTTTATTTTTGACTAAAGTGAATAATTAAGAAAACTAGGAAAAAAAAACTTCACGACGCTTTGTGCGCGGAGGACCTGGAGATGGGAGGTGCAAGAGGGCAGGGAAGGAGGTGGGTGAGCTGCAAGATTCAAGCAACGACGTCGCACACTGCAAGCGACCGAGAGGAAACGTGAGCCACAGGAAGATATACAGGTCGTCCGGAAGAAGGATTCGTGAGCCGTAACCACACCGGCGTTGATGTCCTAACTTAGTAACAGTGGCTTGTAATTCGCAGGGTCAAGCCGGTACAAATACTAGCACTACTAGCGTATTAATTTAACTAGTTGAATTCCCGTGCGTTGCCACGGGCCATCAACATTCTTTCCCATTATGCATACAAATATTATGCACAACCAATATTCAAATACTTCGACGCATTGAACCAAGGAAAAGATCATGCGTGCCACATAAGAACAGGAAAGCAAAGTGGCATTTGATCATATTGATTTAGGGTGTAAATTCTTTTCTTATGCTCCCTTGGTCAAATACAAGTTTATTTTTCTTTTTCATCCGCTAGAGGTTGTCAGGCGAGATTCACTTCAAAGTTTCTAATATACACTTTGCCAGTATGCATTAGGGTGTATATCCTGAAAGGTAAACATAACAACTTTCCAAACTGAGAGAAGTCTAACCTGGCACAAATTGCTACAACCTTTTCATTGCTAGCTAATAGGTTAACACCGTGAAGTCAAAGAAAACAGAAGATAATAAGGCGAACCTACGAAATCCTGAGACCTCTCATACAATTTCTACTTAATGTTGGTTTTGTGAAGCACATCAACATCATGGTGTAGGAAGCGGCTCCATTTTATTTTTGACTAAAGTGCATAATTGAGAAAACTAGGAATAAAAAAACTTCACTAAATCACAAAATTGAACAAATTCCAAAAATATGGGATGTAGACGGAAACAAAGATGATAAAAAGATTATAAACAATGAAGGATGGATAAAATAGTTTTATGAATAGATTTTACTTTTGACTCTGAACAAAGATTACAAACGACATATCATGCTCTCGTGGCTGAAAAGAATGTAACTTAATAGAGTACGTTATATCTGACCCTGCGTTCTACATTGCAGCTTATTGGTGCACATATCTTAGCTCAACACCCAAAAGAACAAATAGTCATTACATATTTAACAAAAATTAAAAACCCTTCTCCTATCAATTCAAGCGGAAAAGAACTAAAAATTCCATTGCTTCTGTTGCTTCTTCCGATGAAGAATGAGAATGTACAAAGAATGGTCAGACTGTATGATAGACTATTTGAAATGAATGGGACATTATAAGGAAAAAAACCACGTAGAATGTTCAGCTGTAACTTCTTCACTTCCTGTTCATCTCTGCAGAAAACGTGGATGTTATAATCTGGCCATTTTCCCATAACGCGTGCATGAATGGTTCAACCTGTACATTTTTGCGAACTTATCAGCAAAAACAAGCATCCTAAACCGGTTTACATGGCTAACAGTGAACAGTTGAGAACATGGGATTTTGTGAATAAAGAACTTTTAGTTGAAACACCTGATTCCCATGTCAAGCCACAGGAAAGTGAATGAAACATTTTGAATCAAAACACCGTTTCCTAAGCTTCTTGTCCCACACCAGATTTTTTTTCCGTAGATTGTTCATTGTCAGTCGCAACCTAGCCTTCAAGCAACATAAATATGACACCTTTGCAGCAATTATTTTCCAGTCGGTTAATTAGATAAACATATTTATGACCACGAGTTGCGATGGTAATTATACATGCGCCTCAAGAGTGTGCGATAGGGTGGAGCGGAACTTGGGATGCAGCCAGCGTTGAAGTCGTGTTCCGAGAGCCTGATCAGCGTAATGGATCCCTACATTAGACACACATGAACATTATTTGAAATGAAAAAAAAAAAGATAATCCAGATAATATGTCTAAACCTATATTTCTGGACGTATGCACAAGCACAAAACCACCTATGAAAATTACCATATCATGATAATGTATGGCTTCATGTCTGGACCCTTTCATTGGAAAGTATCACTCAGAGGAGAAATAGCTGTTATAAACAAAGCAAGGAGTAAGGTATGCACTGGATAGCCAAGACTGAAGAATTAAAGATGGTATGTATTGAAATAGCGCATGACACCTTTCCAGGCTTAATCATTGTTATTTCAGTCATATGCACGACCAAGAATATACATGTATAAATGAAGATATAAGGCAGGCAACATGGAAAGGTTGAGATACCTAGGCAACACCTTAGGTGCTTTAATTCCAGATGGCCCCGGCGCCACTCAAACCAGGGGCGACAGGAAGGAACATTCGGCCAACATCAACGCTCTTCCATCCACATCCACGCCCTCAACCATCTCTCCCCCTTCCTCCTTGCTCGCCACCATCTAGAGGACCCTACCTCCGCCTCCATGTACTGGTGGACAACAAGCTTAGTGAACTGTCGCACGTTGCTGCGGCCGTTCCGCCATGGACTTCCAAATGTCCGGTCTCTCTCCCGTGGTCATCATCTCCGACTGAATGTTGTGATGACCTGTGGATTTTGGACAAATAATATAAGATGATCACAGTAACATGAGGGTGACGATTAAAAAATAATTATTATAGTATTAAATTCTTTTTTGGTTTTTTATTAAGTAGATGGATTTTAAATAAACTTACATGAACTAAATTATTTTTCTGATAATATGGGAGAATTTTGGAATACTATATGCATTTACATGAATTCTAGTTATCCATTTCGACTATTGTTGTACACATAAAAAAATTTGTGTAGTTACAGAAAGGAGTATGTGCGTTCGTAATGCTCTTCTGTCTTGAAAGAAAAACATGTCGGCAATGAGTGTCACTATGTGATTGAAAATTATAGTTAAAAAATGACACCTAATAGAGGCATAATAAGGTCAACGCTATCAAGAACTATGGAGAACTATTTTGCTGGTACCTTGAGGCAGAGGAAGATCAAGTAGCAACGAATAGCCGCTAAGACGAGATGATTTTAAAGAAGAATTCATGGCCGAACTTCTCAATCTGTTTTGGTGATCCCTGAGGTGATTTAACCAGAGATCTTTTCCGCTGAGTTGAAAGGGTTGCAAGAGCAGTTGTAAATGTGAGGTTACAGAACAATACAGATCCAGGTAAAATTTTGTTGCAAATCAATCACAACAAAAACTATATTTTAGTCAAATTTATGTGCAATACTTTGAAAAAGCAGTTGATATGATTTGTTGAAATAGCATAATTATTGTGTATATGGCGGTCAGAAATTTTGTTGCAACACTCAGTTTTGGATGCAAATATGTATTTTCGTTGATATACAACACTATGATCAAAATATTACATAATTTAGCCACATTTTTTGTAGATTCAAAATAATATTTTTGTATTCCGAAATATTTTAAACAAATTCCAAGAGTCTACTTTCTTAATGGAATTTGTTTGTTATATGTATATTCTTTTGCTCTGCGGATGAGTTTTCTCACACAATACTAACATTGTGTGCTGACCTAATATATGTGGTTTTGAATTTCAAAAAAAAAAAAACATCGTGTGGTCACAACAATTTTTTTTTGCCTGGGTTCCACCCACGTGAGTAGGTTGAGTAGCTCCAGCATGCAATTCCTATTCGTGTGTAAGAAGCAACCTGCTGGAGCGCTGAAATCGATAGGACATGAAGTAGCCAGGAATGTGGACATCGATGCGACTGCACATCCCGCAGTGTTTGTTGTCCGTACGATGGTAAATCGTAGGGCGTTGGATTGACCAATCCGCGCGCGGGATCAATGGAGTCGACCAACACGTAGCGCGGGCCAAAAAATATCTACTCCCTCAGTCCCAAGTTAGTTGTCGTGAATTTATGAAAACAAGCATACTGGCCCTCACAAACGCGAGAGCATCATCTTTACTGTGCAAAAACTATTTAATGCTTTTCTTTATATTGGACAAAAATACTACTAAAGGATAGAGACTAAGGCTCTGTTTGTCGTCAAAGTATTTTTATAATACCTAGGTCTATAAAATACTGAGTTATTCAATACTTCAAGGTGTTTGGGTCGAGCAAATACTCTATCTAAACATTGATATTGCGGTATTCTTTGGCCATGCACTGAAACAATTGAAATTTAAATATAGGTGTTTTAGAAAAATAGAAGCTCTCAAAAAGGGTCCTAAAGTTAATTTTTTAAGGAAATATGTTACAATTTACTATGAAGATGCTATCCAACCGGAAATTGCACGTATTCCCATGTGATTTCATTGGCGGCCTAAAGTACACTGATCCCACTTTAAAGTCATTCCAAATATTTTGTACTAAAATCAACACATTAAATTAGTTAGATCACTACTAGATATCCCCAAATAGCCAAGGGGTAACTTACCTTCGGTCATTTATGTTCACCGTCGGTTACACATATATCCGACGGTGCACCGTCGGATATCTCCCGTCGGTGATGCTCGGTGGGCCATTGCTCGAATGGCCGACGGTACTAATATTATGATGACCTACGGTACAAAGCCGAGAGTGGGCTATGGGATATGTCTTGGTGAAGGACGCCTCATCATGTTATGCCGGTGATTATAGCCGATGTTCACCATCAGTCAATTTACTGACAGTTTTTTCTACCGTCGGCATTCACAACGGTCTACGGTCTATCTGTACCGTCAAAGATTATTATAGCCTACAGGGCAAATGACACTGTCATTTAACATAATAACCGACGGGCCAAAGAACCCGACGGTATCTCACACCGT